>VXBZ01009311.1:59491-78544 GCA_013399135.1 Heliornis fulica | reverse complement strand
TTTGGATCTTGTTTTGGTTTTATTTGAGAAATGGCTGAGAGGAGGAACTCAATAACAACTCTAGCCCCCGGATATTTTCTTTTAATAAATGATTTTTATTGTGCTTCCCAACGCAAATATGAGTGAAAAAGGAGTCTAAGTGTCGTACCCTTGTATTTACTGTCTCAAAACGACGTGTCATTCCCCACGCTTTTCCCCCCTAAAGACAGAGTGCATGCTCTTTGGCAGACAAAAGGCAATGACATCCCATCCAAGTGACGTGTTAGTAAGTTTCTTTCCATGGGTCAGTTTAAGAGGAACTTGCACAGTTACTTTAAATGCAATCAATTAATGAAAGACAGCAAGTGCCAGGCAGACAGTCCCGATGCTCCAGCTGCTCCAGAGCCCGTCCTGTGCATCAGACCCACAAGTCACACTACTGGCCCAAACTGGTGCTGGCCCAGCTGGGCTTTGCTGCAGTGACCAGCCATGCCACGTGGCCACGAGCAACTGAGACACACACAAAGACACCCAGAGAAACCCCAAATTCTCTCCATGTAAAGCAAATTAAACATCACTCCTGTCTCCATTGCCATTCAACTTCACCAGGGTAGATACTTCCCTCAATCAGCCCCAAACCATGCTCTACAGAGCCTCATTTTTTTTTTAAGTCAGGAAGAAAAGAGAGGGAAAAAAACAGTGTAAAAATTCAATTATTTTTTCCTGGCTGCAATCTAGGACTCCGAAATTGAAGCCCAAGCATATATTTTTCTGTAGAAAATTGTCATTTACAAATAAAGAATTGGCTAAAGCCGACTTGTAACTAAAGGATTTTGCAGGGCTGTCAAGAGCCCTCTGCCTGCCAGCATCTGATTTAAGATCAGGCCAAGCTTCTGTTGTCATACAAAAGAGGGAGGAAAGCAATTATTCTAAAGCAATATTTGAAATTATCATCATTTTTATATTTGACCAAGAAAGAAAAAAAGGAAGCCACTTCTTTTAGAAGAAAGATTGAAGGTTAAAGGAAACAAAAAAAAACCCCTACTTTGTTTCAATAGCTTCAGTCAAAGAAAATATTGGTAATGACAAGCAAATTCACAACATTTTAATGCCTAGAGATGTGTTGCGAGCTGGGAAATGGTTTCAGAAATCAGCTCTTTGGTACAAAAGTGAAGCACAAAATTAAGTCTGCTTTTACAATCTACATTCTCCTGAAGAGATGGTTCAATTGCTTTGTTACACGTATTCCCTGCAGGACAGGAACAGAAGGAACGCTCAGCCTCAACAATTCCTCCTACCCCGGCGTGCCTCAACAGGAGGTTTCCTCGCCTTCCTTTCACCCCAGCACAAGGTCCTGGAGCACACCCAGCCCTGCCATGGGCTCATCTTCTCACCCTCACCTCCCACAGCCCAAAGATCAGCAGCAGCCCAGATGTGGTCATGACAGAAGCACAGGCTTGGAGACAGCCTTTTCCCTGTAAAGGTCTGGATGTGTGCAGCAGAGGTGAAGCGAGCTCACGGGATCACAGAGCTGCAGGGGTTGGAAGGGACCTCCTGAGATCACCCAACCCTGGTGCCACGGCACGCTCCGGGGGTGGCGGTGAGGACAGCACCGCGCTCGGGTGCCTGGGAGAGCCCCAGCGGGTGAGAAGAGCTGCTGTGAGCGCTGGAATCAGCCGTTTCCCCCTCAAACACCACGGGCAGGTGCGGGGCTGTACGGGCAGGTGAGGGGCTGTACGGGCAGGTGAGGGGCTGTACGGGCAGGTGAGGGGCCGTACGCAGCCGACCTGTCTGTGCTGGAACGGCCTCACCAATTTACACTCTGATAACTGCGGCAGGACGCGGAGCATCTGCAAACGAAGCCTCCAGCTCCTGCTGGAACCTGCAAACCCTGTCTCCTTAGCCAAGTGGAGGAGATACAGGACAAGGCTTCTGCAGGGTAAGAACCCAAGAGCACTCGGTCTTGCTCTGCACCGGGCTCCCATGGAGCGGAGCTTTGCACCAGACCTGCAGCCTAACAGCAAAGAGCCAGAGGTCTGGAGGCTCGTTAACCACACATGAAGGAGCATTCCAAAGACATTCAAAAGAATATTCTCTAACTCAGGGATTTCACTACACCAGGGACACCTTCTGTGCCAATCTGCCACTGAATCACCAATAAAACAGATTTCAAACACTTCAAATTGCCAGAACCAGTCACAAACTAAACACACAGTCACCAACTAAACACACATACTCTTGAGACAAGGGACATTAACTAGGAAGTCCCCAAAGCTGTCACTGCTGGCTGCTGTGATGGCACACAAGGAGACCACTGCATGTCCCACTCTGTGCCATCAGCCAGCTAGTCCAAGACAGGGCACCGACAGGCTCTGGGTCCTCCCAGGGAGTGAGGCTCTTACTGGCTGATGGGATACTACCCACCATCACCTCCACACATCTGCTTCAGGAAGAAAAGTAAAGGGTTAACAAGTATTTAATGAAGTACCCTTAGTGCTGTTTAATAAACATAAAGATGAGGCACAAAGAACTGAGCCAACTGAAAAAAGTTTCTCTTTTTAATTATTAAAGTTTTTTTTTTAAATCAAAGTTTTTCATTTGGCTCAGAAAATAAATCAATGTATCTTCAATAAAAATGCCCTACACTTTTACAATAACATTTATATCTAACAAAAACACTCATTATAGATGTACTATGTATAATTCTAACAAAAAGCCCCAAACCCGAGTCCCAGCCTAATCCCCTCCTGTGAAAGTCACCAAGATCTCTCTCTTTTCCTTAGAACCTGCTCCCTGGCAGGTGCTTGGAGTGGGGGGGGCTCTCCCCAAACAGCACAGGGCGCCAGCCACCCACCCTGGCTTAGCGCTGGGTTCCCCAGACAGCCCCTAACCCCCTTCACCTCGGGTGGGACCAGCAGTGTTGGGGTTCCAGGGACTGATCTGGGTGAGTCAGTCCCAAGCCCATGTTTTATGAACAGCTCCAAGAGGTCCAGGTCCCTCAGAAACCACAGTACTTCCAGCTTCGAGTCCCTGGTTGAATCTGCAGGTAATGCATCTATCATTCATTACTGCAGGGCTCTGGAAAACACTGGTATTAACTGGTTTTGGAGCTTTTGTATGCTCCTTTGAGAGTCTCTCGCTGCAGAAGGTACCGAGGGAGTCAGATCTAAGGGCGGTTACAAAGGCCATTAATTGTACGTACCTGCAGAACCGCTTTGTTTGTGCACTGTGTTAGTGTCACAGCTCAGCAAAACACACAGGGCTACTCCTGCAAGGAGTCATCCAGGGTTACAATCCCTACTGGCTGGGCTTCTGGAAACTGCCCTCGCTGCCTTGGTGTCCTGACACTGAGCAGACACTTCGGGTGGCGCAGAGGCAGGGAAAAGCACCCTGCCTCAGCCTGACGAGGCTGATTTTATGCCGTTTTATGCAAGGTCAAGGTTGTACTTAGATCAGTTTGGGGCATTATCAGGTAAATCTTCCCTAACAACAGGCTGAAGATACAGTTTCTGGAAACAAAATCCTGTCCCACTCAAACATGTCAATACACTACGTGAGCCAGACCCAGCAGACTCGGGTCAAGCGAAGGAACCGCAGCTTTGCGACGCTGGAGCCACCCATTCCACGTCCATGAACGGCCCCGCACGCTCACCTACCACCTCTGCCCCTCTTTCTCTTGGTGGTTACTTCTTCCTGCCAGGCCACCATATTATCAAGACTTGAAAATGAATAAAGGGGATTTTCAGCTTACAAAATATTTTGCAGAATTCCCAGAATTTCCAAAGCTCCCCACTACTCTCTTCAGATGAGCCACGGCCCAGTATCTTTAACACAGGAGTCACATACTGACCCCAGGGCAATGGGGTCTCATTTCCCTAGACTTATTTATTTACATCCTGGTTTTGCTCTCATCCCCATCCCTCCCAGTTTTAGGGAAGAGCTCCTGGCTTGGCATGGATAGTGAGGCTGGCAAGGATGAGTGCTCTCATCCAGCATGGAGAGGAGACCAAGCGTGCCATGCACAACCTAAGACCCACGTGCTCTGGAACTGGGTTATTATCCAAAGGTGGAGGTGCAGTTAGAAATGACCTGGGCAAAGGCAGCCAGCAGCAGGGTCCAAAATGCCAGGATACTCTGCATGCCCTCCCATCTCTGCTCCCACTAGAACTACGTTCTACATGAGCAGCTGCTCTCGACAAGCAAGAGGCAGAGCCGGGTGCTGACGCAAACCAACACACGGGGCTCAAAGAACACGCTGGAAAGCGGAGCACGGGCTCTGCTCTGGTGCACTCCTGGGTGGAATTCACCACAGCTCTGCATCCTCAACTTCTCAACATGCTGGAAGTGGACTAGAGTACTAAGTAGTGCATCTGCATCGCAAATCGACAACATTAGCATTAATTTCAGATTAAACTAATTATGCATATATAACAGTTTTCCAGAGCACTCTCCTCTTTCTCGTACGCCAGCGCGGGTGCGTGGGTGCACACATATTCCAGCTCGCTCACCTCAGCTGCAGCTTGACATTTCATCATTTCTAATGTATCTGCCTTCTAAATAGGTTGATAATTGGAAAAATCATCCTCGGTATATACGTTGAACTTCATTTTATACCCCATTGTGTTGTACATTCAAACTACAGCATTACCTCTAATTAAAACCAACAATAACTCATGTAATAGGGGAAGTGATCTTGTTAACTAAATTGCTAGGCTGCTTTGGCAGAACACAAACCATAAGCAAGAATTCTCCAGGTTTTTCTTTGCCTCCGGGATCCTCACAGCGAGGTCCAAAAAGCTGTTAAAAACCCAACAGAAACACGGCGCAAAGCCCGCGAAGACGAAGGGGAGGTTTGCCGAAAGCTGCCAGCCCTCCCCCGTCCCCCAAGTCAGGGAACACCCCAGGAACCATCCCCTTCCCCAGATTGCAAATATTAGACTCTCCAGCACTGCAGTGTCCAAAGAACCCATGCAAAGGCAGCTCGGCTTTACGTGCCGTGTACAACACGCCCAAGTATTCAAAATAGGATTTCAGCAAGACTTAAACAGTGCAAATACCTTATGCCTGACCCCTGTGTAAGCTAATGTCATCCTCTGAGAGCTGATTCAAGGTATAGAAAGGTATGCAGGAATGCAAGAGCTCTTTAATTCAAACATGCAGCCCAGATTCCCAGAGGGGTAAATCAGTTCCCTTGATTTCCACGGAAAAAACCCACAGTTGTGTTGTGTTCTCCCAATCCATTCACAAATGCAACTGTTAACTCAGTCCCTGCTGTACTGCTGGTTTTTTGGCTGTCTCTACTTCTGCTGTTAACTTTGGGAGGGTGGGGTTTTGGCTGGTGTTTTGTTTTCCTCCCTCGCTGACTCTGGTATCAGCAGGAGGCAGAACACACAAAGTGGTTTTTACATGACAGATGGAACTGGCAGCAATCGCCAGAGCCATCCTCGGAGTTTCACAAGCAAACTCAGCCTGGCTCCAGCAGAGCCCTTCCCATCATCTTCCCAACTAGGACCCAACCTCCCTCTCTCCTTTGCTCCCCCCACCCTCTGCCCTTGCTGGGAGGACCAGCCCCACATTCACCCCCAGGTACAGTCAGGCAGCTGGTCAGGGGACACAGCCAAGCCCCTGGGAAGTGCCCTCTCCAGAAGAAGGGATCACTGCCAGGCAGGAGCATCCCGGACCCTCCCCAATGCACCCCATGAACGACCCCTGCTCCCAACACACAGCAGCACCTTTACATGCACAGGGAGAGCTCCCTTCCAGGGGGATCCATCCTCCTGAAAATTAGCCCCAGCTGAGAGCTCAGCACGTCTCTGAGCAGAATCTGCCTTCGAGCTCCTCATCAAAAGGCGCAGTAAAATGCACCAGAGCCAGACTTCACACACGCCAGAGAACAGGAATAGATCACAGCCCCACTGCTCGCTGGAACCTGTTATACCACAGCCCTCAGGGCCGTGCTCCAGTTAACTCTTAGGGTTACAGGAGCGAGGTACAGAGGCAGGAAGAGGGGGCAGAGACAAAAATCTATTTAAAATCCCCCTGGTTGCTTTAGCTGCTCACACACGGTACGGACGGTAACCGAGCGCGGCGCCCCCAGCTCGCCTGTCTGATTCCTGCCCAGCAGTGCCTGAGACACCACTAATACATTCAAACAAAGGTAATTGTTTTTAAAGGAACAACCTCCAGACCACCACACAGATCACAGCCCAGAGTGGTGATGCACCAGGGGCAGCATCTTTGCAATGCCCATGTAATGGAGGGACAAAGGTCCCTGTGGGAAGCAATTAAGACTCTGGTCCTACATCTGCTGGCAAGAAAACTTCACCGGGAGTGGGGAGGGGGGTGGCATCTGCCCAGGGACCTCACACCAACTGCACAGCAGCAATATCTGAAGGGAACACAGCAGTAGCTGGCCATGACAAGGTTCATTGACTCCTCTATTGATATTATATCACCTTCTGGAAAGCACCATCATGCACCGTTCCCAACATACAACGTGTGTCCTCCAGGACAGGCACTGTGAAAGAACCTGTTCAAGGGCACATTCAAGGTCGACTCGGAGTAAGGCTCTACAGGCAAAGGAAGATGGACTAAAGTGGGTCAAAGCGGGAAACCAAGCTGAAAACCTTCCTGGAAGAGAACAAGGAGGCAATGAGCCACCCCAGGTTCCTCAAACCCAGGAGGGCCACGCAGCAGGGCAGGGCCTGAGCAGCGTTTTCCTCTGCTGAAGGATGGGCTGCCTGCCCCAGACAGGCTGTGACAATAAGATCTGCTGCAAGCCGAGATTTCCATGGGGCTTCCTCAAGGAAGAGCACTGAGGGCCTGGCCCAGAGGGCAGCTCATCACCGAGGCCAGCAACTTCTAAAGCTGTGTGCCCAAAGATGGACGCCAAAAATCCATACTCAGGCACTTAAGTGGCCTCATTTTTCCAGGTCCTGCAGCTCAAAATCCTCATCCAAGAGTCCTCTCAATATTTTTGTGATTTGAGTCCTATCAACCCAATTAAAAATCTATAAATCTGTCACGGCAAAAGCAGTAGACGAAACGAGGTAAGTACCTTCGATCGCCACCGTGCTTGTGCACAGCTGCCGCTGCTGCCGACGTGTCGCCAGCTCCCGGGCGCTGTGGGAATGAGGGCAGACATTCCCGCTGGCCAACCTGAAGCCAAACAGCTCGTGGAAGCTCAGAGCCACGTTCAACCCAGAGCTGCTGCTGACTGAGCTGCCCGAGCCCACGAGGTCCCACGGCCCCATCTGGGCTGTCGGTGAGGAGCCAGAACAAGGGACCTGCAGGAGCATCTCCCATCGCCACATGAAAGTGTCATGGTGTCAACTGATCTGCAGAGGATCTGCTCTCATCCCACAGGCAAACAACTACCCCCTTCCTCCTCAGGCTGCTCCACGCTCCCCTCTGATGTTGGGAGAGGATGCCTGGGCAGTGAGGCTGCCCAGCTAGCTGCACCTTGGAGCACGCTGGCAGCTTGTCAGTCGATACACACCTGGTCCTGCAGCTAACGTGGCTTTCACAGCGCTGTCAATGAACTTGTCTTTAAGCATGTACTTAGAGAAAGGAGGAAATGTGTTTGGAGGTTTAACAGCATTTAACAACATCCAGCAGCACGGTCCAATTCTGACTGTATGAGTTTGTAATTCTTCCAGCTCCAAGCACTGAGGTCACACCAAAAAACAAGTTTATTGCCTCTACAGCACCGAAAGCAGTCATAATTTAAATACTTTTAAGTTAGTGTCAACTAATTTTTCATGATAACCCTGTCAAATCAGTAATGAGAGCACTCTGTTCAGATTCCAGATAATGTTCTGCTAAAACAAGAAAAATTCACAGGAAGGGAAACGCGTACGGCAATTTACCTCCCTCCCAACATACTCCAGATGATTTCTCTGAAGAGAACAAATGGAAAACTTTAACCCTTAGCCTTGATTAATTTCATCTACATAATATAGATGCACATGGCAATCAGTTACTGATGAGCAAGTTTTACTTCGTCTGCTGAGTCAAGCTAATGCCTATGCAACACGCTGCTCTGCTTCTTCACTAGGGCCATCTTCTCCTCTGATGTGAGACCGCTGAAACCCTGCAAAACACCCTGATTTGCCTATTACCACTGCTGAAACACTTGTACAGCCCTGTGAAACGCTGCATTTTCTTTTATCCTCTTTCCCCCACGCCGACGGGCCGGTGAATTGCAGGAGTTGCAGTACTCCCACCCTCACCTCACAAAAGGAAGATGTTTCCCTTGCCAGGAAGGGAACCCACCAGCCATTCTGAAAGCAACACAGTCGTCGCTCTGAAGCGGATCAAATAACCCTTGACTAGGAATAAAAGAGCCCCTGAGGAGCAGCATCACGAATGAAGAGTGGAAGCAAGACAAGAGAAAACATTCATACTTTTTTCCAAAGGAAGGCAGCACCTCGCAGCTACAAGAGCTTGTCTCCCTTGTGTGATGTTTACTCACTTATTGACCACGGGGCAAGTCATTTCGGTCTCCATAGGGCTGATGTATTAAAGAGTCTTGGGAGAAACTCAGCTGGAGACCGCAGGGCTCAGCATTTAAGCACACATTTCGAGTCACAGCATTTGTGGAAGCCTCATTAGGTTGAGTACGTTGCACAATCGAGTGCCGTGTGCCTTGATTTCCACGAAAAGAAGAACAAAAATATATCCCCACAGCTCAATGGTGCCTGCAAGGCTTCACTCATTAAATGTCTAACCTGCTGAAAGTCTGATTTGAAGATGCTGGAATACTGCTACACATTGTTACTGATGTTATTGTTATTAAAGGAAGAATAAAAAAATATTATTCCTAGCTAGGAAGGTCATACCAAACTACCAAGCAAGAGATAAATCAGCCAAGGTCTCCAAAAAAAGACATTATTTCTCCTTTACTCCAACATCTTAATGTGCATGACTTTTTTTTTGTGCTAGAAATATATTTCTATAAATCCTCCTCAACAGAAAGCTTTGCTTTCACAAGGGGAAAAGTAGCAGATAAAATACTACCCATCAAAATGAACTCAAGTCTCTAGTAACATAACTAAATGTGTAACGTTACAGATGTTTTATAGCCAGGATGTCGGATCCATTTAGATCATTTTTACAAAGCCGGCAAGAAATCTCTCCCAACGCTGCAAACCACGCTAACAGGTCTTGGACCAATTGTTTATCCAAACAAAGATGCCATCAGGGAACAACAACAACTACCAACCAAAACTTGGAGGGCTCATTCCTCAGCCACCATCACGGCTGAGAGCGGGATGAGGATGCGGGGCTGGAAGAGGCGCGTGGGGCAGAACCTTGTAGAGCGGCAGCAGGATCACAACGGCTCATTTACCCGCAGCACGTGGAGCCCAGCTAACACACTGGAGCAAGAAGCCACAGCACTGTGGCACTTGTAGCTCTCTCCCCACTGCAGCAGAGAGCTCACTGGTTTCTGCCCCAGTACGTCCTGCCCAGACTGAGGTGTGCAGACACACCGCGAACCCCCGACCCGCGGCACAGCCCAACACACCCAGAGCCCAGCCCCGAGCAGGGAAGGGTCCTGGCAGGGCTGCGAGGGGCTGCATGGCCCAGCTGCCTCCTATGAACACAAACCCATCACCCACCTCCAACACAGCCCGTGGGGTTTTACTTTCAAAGTCCATTAGCAGCTGGTACCCAGCACCACAAGATGTATTACCGGGAACGATAACCGCCTCACGCCGCTCTGTTGGTTAATTGTGAGGGGCTCTGCCTTCAGAAGGGCAGGAGCCTCATACATCAGTTATCTCCAGGAAGAATTTATTTAAAGCTGTTAACACTGTAAACCCGAGCACTTGGCAAGAGGTTCTGCGAAAACGGATGTGTTTATACACTGGCATTTGGATGGCAGAACACACAGTGACTCAGCAGCCAGGCTCCAACCACACCATCCCTAAAAGCAGGACCCCGATGGCTTCAGGTGGCCTTTTGTCCCACCAACAGGCTCCTGCTCCTCCCACATTGGGCTTGGGACAACCAGAACCACGCACCCTTGGCCTCAGGCTGATGGCACCCACCTCCCCAGAGCAGCTCGGGGCCTTACAGAAGGAAGGGGTAAGTAAGCCCATCCCAGCTTCAGGCACATGGAACTAAGGCTGTGCTCACCCTCAGCCCAGCACGCTCCTGGTGACCACTGATCCTCAGGTGATGCCATCACAGCTCCCTCCCCAAAGCGAGGACCTGGGGTAAGAACCCCATGACCTGGAAGTGTGGGCTCCAGGACAGGAGGAAGACAGGCAGCAAACCACACCAGCTCACAGACTGCCTGCTCCCTCCTGGCCATCTGAACATCTCACAGGGCAGTGCCTCCAGCCCCGAGCCCAGCAGGGCCGTGTCAGAGTCATGCCCGTCCTTGGGTAAGGTCAGCGGCAGCGAACTCCCTGCGCCTGGGAACATCAAAGCCACCGGTGTTTCTGCACCAGGGCGTGCTCTGTTCTCAATCCCACAGCTCCCTGGTTCCAGCACTCAAAAGATTTGACACAGAGAGTGGATTAAAAGAAAATTGTTGTCATGTTGACAGTCCCGTCATCTCTTTTTCTCCCCAGGGCTGCGGGACCTGCGGAGCTCAAAGAAACCAGGGAATCATGGGATTCCGGGCACTAGCTTGGCCTCCTGCCTCCTGAAGGTAGGAAGAAGGGCTTCCTTCCCCAGCAAGGCTCAGCACCACAGTGCTGTGCTACCAAAGCATCTCACAGGCTCCCTAAGCAACACCCATGACAACAAAGGGACTCGATTCCTACCCAAGCCCTAACACCAACAGATCTCCAATAACAATTCCATTACTGAGAAGCAGCATCTGGCTGGAACTTCTTCCCAGTCTTCCCCAGTACAGGAACACTGTGGCATCAAATGCCACCACAACTCAATACACTTACAGCCCTATGAGCACCTGGGTCATTGCAACACAGCCAAAACTCTCCCATGCAAAGGCCAAGTCACTGAGATGACCACATCTCCAGGTCTGGCAGGACAGGATAAGCTGGGACAACTTCCCATGAACAGCCACTTGTGCAGTGACTGAAGCCAAGTCTGACCACCATTAACAGCCAGGAGGTGGGTACAGGAGGTGCCAGGGACATGGGGACTGAGCTGAGGACCATGAAAGGCAGCTTCTGCAATCTGAGCTTCAACTGCCGCAGGAGAAGAGATAACACCAGAGGATACGGTACACGGAGAAAAGCAGCAGCACATCTTGCCAGCAGGTCACCTGTCAAGGGACAGATGTGCTGGTGGCACTGGTGACACCTCAGGTGTCCCAAACTGCCTGGCTGCAGGGTGGTGGGAGATTTCCTTCCTCCCAAGGAGTTGCAAGGCCTGTAACTACACTGGAAACATCAATGTAGGACTAGATGCTCCATGCCTCTGCTTGCATGGAGAGCAACACAGTCAGACATGGCTGTTTCTGCAAACACTGGTCTTTAGCCCTATGAACCATGTGAGCATCTGTAAGTGACACAGATGCTGCCACACATCCAAGGGGAATGGCAAAATCTTTGAGAGGTTCACACCCCATCTCTTCACCTCGTGCCATTACAGTACACGAAGTACATGGAGAAGCTGCCCAGGCTGGGTGAGTGCACGGGGTGTGTTGTAATGAGGAGGTCCTGGCACGGTGCACCCACACCACTGCCTCTTCTCAACAGGATTTGGTACCCATTTTTATGGCCTGCAGTCTGCCAGTCTTCCCAGCTCCAAAGTTCTGCCCTGAAGGCGAATCCGCTGCCAGCCTTGGCAAGGTTTTGATGGATCTTCTCCAGGAAGAAGGAGAGAGGAGAACTCAAAGGGGTTACAGGTTTGAAAATTTCAGGTTATACATTCAGCTCAAGTTCAGCAATCCTTCATCCATTGTTAAATCACAGACCACATGCTGAGAGTTAAAGACTTATATAGGACTCCAGGGACTAATCGAGGAATGATTTCAGCTTCTAACTGTGCTCTAACCAGGCACTTAGGATGCAAAGCACAAGTTTGTGGTACTATTGTACCCTGCATCAAAATGACTTTTTGATACATTTCTGCAAATAACTAGTAAGGGGGAAGGAAAGAAAGAAAGAAAAAAAAGCAACACCCTGGTATTTAACATAGTTCTTCCCCTCTGTCCCTCATCCTTAAAAGTCACATTTGTGATAAACAGCATCAGCCTTCAATTAGCTCTACTTTATGCATGCATTGAGCCCCCAAAACATGAAAGAGCTTCTATACAACACCAGATTATCTAATGTGCACATATTTTGCAAAAGAGCACTTTTAAAACACCTAGTCACAGAGAAAGAGAAAAAAAAAGGCACTCCATTCAGTAAGAAAGGGGAAAAAAAACCCACATAAAAGCTACAAAAAAAGAAAGTGAATGCATTTTTATATTAAGCAATCAAGTGCTGTCACACACTGAACACACAAAGCCTTGGAAGTTTAAGTGGGCATACAGGGAGGGCCTTACCATGGGACACACTTTTCAGCCACACAGAAAGCAGCCCCTTATCAACGGAGCGCAGTAAGAAGCAGGATCTCTGCCTATTTAGAAAAAAAAAAAAAACCCAGAGAAATAACTTCTCTTGACAGCCTGACAGCTGACATTCTTAACTGAAAGAGCTATGTGCCAAGAATTATCAGGCCTGGCTTTTCTCTCCCTGATAGATGACAGAGCAAAAAAACAACAACGGCCACACACATCTCATAAATCACAACTTTTATTGAATGCCTCGCCACATAATAGCAACAGTCACACTGAATAAAGACGCTTTTCAGCGCTCATCTGTAAAATACTGGGAGAATGGGGATCATTTCCAGCACCAACAGCCCACCCCAGCAGAGCAGGTACGAGAATCGGTGCTGACGGGTTTCTCGTGGAGTTACCTGAAGAGTTCAGAGGACTTTTTAATCTTCCATGCTTTAAGAAGCACAAAAGGAAAGCACACAGAGGAGAACAGAAGTTAAGTGCATGAGGGACAGAAGGAGAAGGGAAGACCAAGAGCTCTGAACAGGTAGAGCAGACATCCCGCTGCCAACCGCAACATCTGTGCTGAGAAGTAACATCTGGGATCAAGTCAGGCCGGAGACACGACCACTTGTTGCAGAAACGGCTGTCGCGTGCTGGGGTCGTTCTCCCTGAATCACACACAAGGAATCTGCCTCCACACTCTGAGGAAGAGGAGGGCAGGTGAACAGAGAGGATGCTCGTGCTGGACTGGAGAACACAAAGGTGGCAGCCCCAGTCTGGAAAAACTGACATGATGTCCCAAGTCAATCAGCTGGGAAGAAGCCTGAAGTGGCAGCAAAAGGAGTGGGACTACTGAGGAACACCAGATGGACCTGGGAAGGGGAAGGCAAAGGATAATTTCCCAAAACAGAGACCTGGCTCAGACAGGTCCTGATTTACGAGCAGAGCTCCCTGGCTCTAGCAGCAGCCTGAACAGGCACAGTCCTCCTGACACCATCTGTCCGGGCATCTCCCAAGGTGGGAGCACGCTCCCAGCCCACACTGCTCCTCATAAAGCACCAGAGAAAATACATCTCCCCATCCCAACAGGGAATGGCTGGGGCCTCTGCAAGACAAGAAGTGCAATTAGAGTGCACTAAGAGTGCAATTAGTGCCTTTCTAAAGGTATGGGCTAGAGCAGATCACATTTCTGCCTGGCAAAGCCCTGCATGGGCTCAGGGTTTGCTTGGGGGGTGCATTTGAGTTTGGATTTTTTTTCTTTTTTTTTTTTTCCAAGAAAAGATGTCATTCTTCACAAGAAATTCTGTGAGAAAGCAACAATAAAAGAAAATCCCATCCTGTTTGGAAGACCAAAAAGGGGAAGAGGATGACTAGCTTCTGCAACCAGCTGCAGGTTAAACACATTTCAGCTTTGGGCTCTTCCGTGCAGGAGAGCCGAGCGGCGTCTGGCCGGGTGCCATCCACAGAACAACCCCCACATATAACCAAGAGTTTAAGTTAACTCCTCCTAAAAAGTGAGGTACACTGGCTGCAGTAGCCAGCACAGAATAGTTCCAGGTTTAAAGACAGGAAATACTGGTGGGGCTGGGGGGGGTTTATTACATTCTAGTATAGAAACACCCGTTCCTGGAGCAGCTCAGCTCCCTGACAACAGTCTGACTGTCACAAGTTTCCACATCTGACAGTGCCATGTTCCTGACCAGAAACCACACACCCATTTATTTTCCAGTGCACTGAGCGTAAAACCCAGCAAATACCTGAGCTATGAGCAAAACCACTCAGCAACGACACACAGAGATGCTGATGCAGCCACATCACTCCGGGGGTACCTCAGACGACATTCCTCAAGACACCACCAGGAGAGCCGTGCTCCTGCCTGGCCTCAGTGACTGTGACAGTAACCCTGGGCTGTGCTTCCAAACGGGACACCACATCTCTCCATCCTATCACACCAAGGAGATGGAAATGCTTTATATCCCCCCTGTAACAAAACATGTGCTGTAACTTCCATGGCAAGGGGATTGTGCTCTGCAAACCAAAGAGCCCTTGGACTTGTTGAGTTGCCTCCAACTGTACATGTTCCAGTGCCAGCAACTGGTGCCATTAGGAAATAATAATAATAATAACAGTAACAACATCATCATCTACTGTGTATCTGAAATAGTGAAATATCAATAGCACCTCTCATCTGAACAGCTAGAGGCACTTAACTTTCTGATTTCAAGAAAACCCTAAAAACACATTAAAATCTCCCTTGCAGTAGGAAATTTCTAACACATCCTTTCCAGCACATAAACCAAAGCAAGCAGAGGCACATTCATATATTAAATCAATTACCAGAACTTCCCTTCCCTTCACCCAAGCTAATTAAAATTTCATGTGATCCATACCAATAATAGGATAGAGGATCACAGCTGGTGTTTTCAAAGTCAAATAACAAAATACAAATACAAGGGGATCTTGGGCTGCAACCCTACTGCTACCAGACAAACCCAGACTCCCAGCTCCCGGGGAAACTGGAGGCAGAGCAGTGTGACACCTAACTCCTTTGAAACTCTAAACTGGAGCATGACTTCAGAGGGCCTCAACCCACGAGACCAGAGTCTAGTGCCACCACAGTAAGGAGCTCTGAGGACCTGTGGCCAGCTTTATTCAAGTAATCTGGGCTCCAGGACTCTCCAGGTCTTGTTCCTTTCTCATATCAGCATTTAAGTGGTTGTAGCACACACAAGCACAAAGTGTTTTCTGGCAACTTGACAGAAGTGTCTGCTCGAGGCTTTACAGGAACACCAAGAGTCCGTTCAGGCAGAAGATCCCTGAGGTTCACCTGGCTTCTCCTCCATGGTACAGCCCCAGAGACACGTCCCTGTGACACCTGCAAGGGGCTGGCATGCTCGCTGAAACCCCATGGCTTGTACTGCAGTATGGTGAGAGGCATCAGGCTTATGATGGGACAAGGGCAGAGGGAACAAGAGGAGGGAGGTGGCCATGACAAAGGACCAGCACTTGGGGGTCAGCACGGGAGGGATGCTGCACCCTCCCTCAGTGCCCTGCCCTCACTCCATCTCCAGGGCAGGGATGCATTAGCTCTGTCATACAACATGTCAGGAAGGAACACACTGAGCCCTGGGTGGCACTGGGAACGTGGTATCTGCTATCTACAGCTCACCAGTGGTCACCAGTAAGAAGTCCTTCAGCTTGAACAAAGTCAGCTGCCTGCCAGTCTGTATGAAGATGTTTCCTAGGCAAGCTACCACAATCCATTTGCTGAGTCCACAGGGGCTGAGGGCATGGAGAAATGCAAGCTGAACCTGCAGTGTGGCAGATGCTCCTTGGATAGGAGGGAAAACTTGTTAAATTACAAGATTACTCAGAGAGACTGGGAGACTACCTCAGGCCTTGGATCAGTCCACACAAATACCTGTCGCTGTGAGGTTGTTACAGCTGATCTCACCTTTCCTGGGCCTTCTGAAACCAGCTTCCAGAACAAAACGAGGCAGAAGACAGGTGCATTCCCCACTGGGAAGACAGCAGCAGGAGCTGCAGGGAGGTTATGCACCCAGTGGGTGCTGCAGCTCCAGCCGTGGCTTCCCACACCCCGTCAGTGCAGTGCGGGTCCTCTCCACACCGCGTCCCCACGCCCCGACGGCATCATGGCAGCACCCCCACCGCTGCTTTTACCACAGAAACTGTTCCTCAGAGCTACACTGGAAGACCTGTAGAGACATCATGAGGGGTGGTTTTATTTCTTGTAGAAGAAGTGCAAGGAGGCAAAGGGAGGGGGTGGGGATTTTGTTTCCAGTATCCATCTGCTCCTGCTGCTGTTCTGCATGTAAAATCACACTTCTGAATCTGTGACATCCTGCCTGGTTGCTGTGGAAATAGCTGTGCCGTCACCAGCAAAGGCCAGTTCCTTCAGTCTGGGAAGGAGCAGCAACAAAGAGAACACGTTGCCTTCAACGCTGCTCTTGAACCACCAGCCAGCCAAGAAGCCTTGATAAGGGGGGAACAATTAAGAGAGAAAACAACGACCGGAGCCGATTTGCCTCTAAACCGAATGTTTTCCAAGTTTCCCAGGAAGGCATTAGCATTTCTTTAGTTTCCAACGTTTTTTTCTTTGTTCCATTAAAAACTACAAAATCCACCATTAATGAAAACTCAACCCAGGCTCTGCCCAGCGAGCGTGTGGCCACAAACACCAGCACGTACCGGATTAATCTGCTCCACGCGAAGGAGACATATATTTGTCTAAAGTGCTGCATCATTCTTCCCATACAAGGGCCCCATTACCAGACTGTCCTCATTTGCAAGTCAAATTATGATGCCACTATTTGAATACATTTCCAAGCCCCCAAAAACACGCCTGTAGTTTCGGCTCTCCGCAGCTAACTCAATCTGACAGCCATAGCACTGATGCCTGCCAGTGCTGATTGACTGGTTAGATATATTTAGACACAGGGAGGGGGTGGGGGGGAAGGGAGCCCAAGCAGACGAGTTACTGACTTCAAGCACACTGTTAGTAACCAAAAATAACAAGCCCTGATTCAGCGCCACGGCTCACACGGTCCAGGTCTGGCGCGGGATCCGGCTAACGCAGCGTTTACTACACGGGCGAGGCCACCGAAGACACGCGACGCACCCAGGAGAGCCACCAGGACCCCGTGCCCTGTGTGCACAACATAATGCCACAGCCATCTCCCTCTTGCATCTGTCTCCTAAAGTTGCCTAAATAAAGAAGTATGACACTGGGAGGTCAAAAATGGTCTTTTTAAGGGACAGGCTGTGTGTACATGCACATACGCTCTATATGCCTATTACGCAGTCTGCTGCTCTTACTCTCTCAACTCCCATCCTCACTCAAAACACTTACTTCGAGAGGGAAAGTGTCCCTGCTCAGGGAAAAGGTCCTCTCCAGCACTAAAGGACAACATGCAAAGTGTATTTGAAGAGCTGGATTCAATCTTTTCCGCCCCTTCTCTGAAGTGCTGTGTTAAACCTCGGGACGTGAACTGTATTTACACATGGAAATCAAAAACACACAAGCACAAACCATCCTTGAACACCTGCAGTGTAAAGGCAGGGAACAGGGCTGGGTGGTTGGTTTTACAGCACTGGAGTGGCACCCACAGTGCCATGTGAAGCTCTTCCCAGGTCTGCAGCAGGATCCTGGGAGAGGCAGAAATATCCCTGCAACATCCCAACCAGGGGGCAAACAAATTCCAACCCAGCACCCCCTAAAACCAGACACACAGCATGGACAAGTGACAGCGGTAGTAGGACTTCAGTCACCATCCATCTGGGCTCAGGTGCCCTGGGCTGACCAGTCTGGTGCTGGGAAGGACTGGCAGAGCAAGGTATCAACCTTGGAAGGATTTGTGCTTGCTGTAACAAGGTCCAAAAGCCGACAGAGCTTCGAGGTGTTGTCAGGCAAGCTGGAAAGCTTTCAGAAGTGGCAAGAGATTATAGGACTACCTGCCCCAGCACACGGGGGAGGCCTGTGGGACCTGAGGCTTAGATACCTGAGAGTCCCCTTAAGTGTCTTGCTGAGGGCATGCTGCATCTTTTCTAGAATGAAGCATTTTCTCTTCTAGGGACAAGAAAAATATAAAGCAAACACTTTCTCCACTGAGCACAAAGAGCACTTTCAACCCAAGAGCCACGAGCCAGCCCACAACGTTTGCAGAACAGCGATGCAGCCTTAAAACCTGAAGGTTTTGTTTAAGGAAAGAGAACCTTTAAATGTAAGCAGAATCAGGCACCAGAACTTTAATTTATCAATTAGACGCCATCTGTGGATTGTGTTCCTTGGAATAATTGTTGAATCTGACAATGCACTGCTGCTTTACAAAGTTTCTGCCAGCCTTGCTACCATTTAATTAAATTTCTGCACTTAACTTTGATTGCACTGAAAGCACTGCTGGTTTCTGCCGATCGAGTCCCTTAGCCACCTGCTGTGTTAGAACTAACCATGTTTCCACAGTTATATCAAAAATTATGGGTTTTATTTTGAATCTTCATCTTTTTTGCAGCCTTCACCAAAAGGAAAAATAATAATAACAAAGCCCCCCTGATGACTCTCAGGTGCTAAAGCCCTAAAACCCAGTATGCAGAGCAGAGGCAACTTTCCCATCTCCCAAAGGCGAGATGTTTCCCTTCTTTATTTTCCACTGTGAAACAAGTGTCAGGACATGACGGCTTAATGTGCTGCGTTTTGCTTAAACAAAACGAGCTTCCTGTGCCTCCTCATTATATTTGTATACATCTCTTGTATTTATATCTAGAGATAAAGGCAAACACACCAGCAATTTACATACATAAATATTGCACGCACAGATAAAGATCAAGCTGTCACTTTCTCTTTAACCCACAGCACAGTTTGGGAAATGGAACTTCAATAACGTCAAATTAGTGGAATGAAGAGTGCTGAAAGCCTACAAACAGTCGGGCATACAACTGGCTGCAGTGAGTAACCCCATCCTAAAGAGGAGCCAGGCTGTCAGAACTGCCTATACTGAGTAGTAAGTACCTCAGCGGACACGTAGGATGAGAGCTCCCACCAAGCACAGCCCATCTCAACATGCCTGGACTAGTTTCTGGATGCA
>VXBZ01009311.1:28557-59460 GCA_013399135.1 Heliornis fulica | reverse complement strand
GGGCAACCTGTTCCAGTGCTCCACCACTCTCACAGCAAAGAACTTTTTCTAATATCCAATCTAAATCTCCCTCCCTCTATTTTAAAACCATCACCCTTTGTCCTGTCACAACAATACTGCCATAAACAAATGGCTCTGGCAATGGTGCTGCCCCAGGGGGGTCAATCCTAGAGACATAGCAGGCAGCCTTGCCACGGAACAGCATGGGAGGCATCACAAGGTGACCTCAGGGTGTTTGACTGGGGTGAGGTGGCTTGGAAAAAAACACTTGAAATTGTAGGAAGTTTAAGGGACGCTGCGTCAGCCTCTCGCACAGGGAGGGTGACACAGTGTGGGAATTGAGGCAGGTGGAAACACGGATCCTGCCACCCCTCAGGCTGGTAAATGGCAGAAGTGTTTCCACAACCCTGATCGGGGAGTTTGTGCTGAATGGACACATGCTAGAGATTTCTTAAAGTCCTTCATGGAAAACAGAGTGGAAGTTCCAAAACACACTTTACATACCAGTGCTAAAGGGAGCGTGATGTAACGGCAGAAGACACTCCAACCAGTGAGAACAAGGCAGTGTCTGTCTAACAAGTCAGGTCTGTCTGATGGCACACCAAAACCTCCACCGAGGCTTTGCCTGGGCCAAGGAGAGCCAGTCATTTAGATATTTAAATTATTCTAACAATCCCTCACAGCAGGTTATGAACTATTTATTAGCAACCCGTGGGGCTGCTCCAAGAAAAATACAGACTTAGGCAATTTCCTAAAGTGTGTATTCGACAAGTGGAGAGGCTGGAATAACTCTTTCAACCACTATAAGGCATGAATAGGTTTTATGATGCATTTTATAGAAAATTACAGCTCCATAATTAAGCCTCAGCAGCAACCCTCCAGTTGCTACCTCTGATTAAGACCACACAGCTCATTTAGTGACGAGACACAGCCGGACCACCCCTGCCATAGCCTGGCTCAGAGGGACTCTCGAAGGGACAGAGCTCCTTCGGCCCAGGACATGTAAAATCCCTGGGAGCCAGGCTCCAGTTAACACTTCTGGGGGAGGAAGGGACCTGTGAGGAATATGGCAAAGTTGTATTTCTTCTTCCACAAGGCTGAGCCCATCCTGGATGTCTCCCACCTATGTATTTATACAAACCTATTCTCTCCAGCTTCACAGCATCAAAGGCTTTTATCAATCTCAGCAGCAACAAGAGCCATCCTAGGGAAAGATCTTGTTTCCATGACCACAATCTGAATTAATTTGTCATGTTTAATAGTACGCCGTGCCCAAAGTCAGCACAAGGCAAGGGTATTCCTCTAAGAGACGGGGCCACAGACCAACTCAGGGCTAAGACTTGGCACCAACACATCTCACATCTTTCAAATCACACCTCACAGAGGTTCCTCCAGTCCTCCTGGCCAGCTACCTGTTCACTTCGAATCAAACCAGGGACAGGCTTTGGCACCAGCCCCGAGCCAGGATCAAACACGCTCCTGCTCCTCTAGATCCCAACAAATCCACCTGTGCCTTCCCAGTAACCTGCATCACCTCACCCACATCCTACACCACGAGCTTTGATTTAGACATGACCATACTTGAACAGAGGAGCTGTAAAGCCCCTGAATACAGCAAGGTTTATTCCGGGTGGGAAAATTCCTTCAGCTGTGTCGGCACCGTGTCCCTGGGCAATTAGTTTCTCTTGCCCAAGCACCACATCTTACTGAGGTATTATGGGTCAGTTACATTACAAGGAGGTATAGGCAAAGGGAAGACACTTTTCTGGTCTTCTTGGTCTTCAGCTCTGCCCTAAATTAACTTTTAATACGGAACAGAATGTCACATTTGCTTCTCCCCATAATCTAAAAATTTCTCCTTATGCAGTAGCAATAAGGAGGGCTTTTAAAAATTAAAAAGACCTGAAAGCTACACAGGGGTGTATTTCATGGCCATAAAAAAAAGCATTTAGAACGTAGAGTTAAAAAGGTGTTTCAAGTGTTTTCATCAAAGGAGGGTGAAAAATGGAAGAAAAATAGGATTTTTAAAAAATGCCAATTTTCTTTAAAACCAGCTTCACAAGTCAGAGCATGCAGAAACCTTTCTGGCTTTAAATCCAGCCAGCTCTGCATCCAGTTTGTTTGCTGAGACTAACGCAGCAATTACCAGTGACTCGCTGCTCCGCCAGCGGAGCCTTTGCGGCTCCATCGCCCGCTCTCACCTCGGCGGCCGGCGCTCCCTGCTAAAAGCAAGGCCCAGACCAGGGCAAGGCCTTTCCACACACAAACAACAGAGATGCAAAACCAAAACCCTGCAGTAAGCAGGAAAGCTCTATGCAGTTATTGGGCTCACATTCTCCTCATCACAAGCACCCCCTGACCCAAGGTGTCAGGTTTTGAACAGATGAGGGCAGTGGTCTGGCTGTGTCACAGCCGTGCGCAGCACCACATCCGACTGTCCACACACACGCAACAAGGCCCATGGGCAAGAAATGTGCTCCTTGGGTTGGGAGTGTAGTGCCCATCTGGAGCTTTTCCCTCACCAGCACTGCAAGTGACCCCCAAACAAAGCATTCTGGCAAGAGAACCGCTCCAGAGCTCTCAGGGAGGGGAACATTAATGAGGACCAAAGCGCTGCTCCACGCCGTCACCATCCGCAGCCCGCGATGCACGGTCAGGATTTAATCTGATGTCTCCTGTGGTGGCTGGTTGGGGAAATCTGCTCTGTCCTGGCCAACACCAGGACATATGCCCAGTTCCAAACTGCACAAATTAAGGGTGTTTCAAAACACAAAGTATTTACTAAAGTTAGGCCAGAGCCCTGCAAAGCCACCAAGTGCACTCAGGATGGATGCTGCAGGCAGTGCCCTGAGCTACCTGAGGATCCTTTAGATGCTTGCCTTGCTTGGTACAAGGTTCTCTTCACATGGTTTTAGCCACACTGTGGCTAAAAACATGCAGAAGAGCAACCAGGACACCCCACCAGCTCCAGATGGGAAAGCCCAAATTCAGAGACTCTTCAGGGATCACTTTTTCCAGGGAGGCTTCAGAATCATCTGTGTCTAACATGCCCACGGTCAGGAGCAGACTCCTCTTACCTGTGGTTGTCCATCCAGGCAGGTCTCAATTCCAAGAACCACCCAGCAGGACTAAAACTAAGACAACATGAGAAAGGTTTGGACTCGCACCGCTGGCACACTGCCTGGTGGGTTCCCTCCTCGCCCGCGCTCCTGTGCATGCTGGCCCACGACAAGATGCAGGTGCATCAACGCAGCTCTACTGCAGAAGTGGCAAAAAACACTCCAAGCTCAGACAGGACTTCACCAGTTGCCAACTGGACCTGGGAAACAGCAGATTGGACTTTATTAACCTTCTATCCAATGCCAATTAATAACCAGCATGACCTGGAAAGGTGAGCACTTTCCAAGAGCAGAGCTCTGGGATCTGACAGCAAACCCTTGCAGCTGGCTACTGCAGGCACTGGCTGCCATGCAGCGGAGTTCTGGAGACGTCACAGTGTTTGCTAAAGGCTGAAACATCAAATGGCACGTCATGCTGCTACTCAACAGTGCCCTGTAGTGTTTCTTCCCTTCATTATTTTCAGTTAGTGAACCACAAAGTTTGTTTTCCTAAGTTTTTGCAACAACTCTTAAAGTAATACCCTTCAGCTCACCAGTTTCTGATCATGTCCTCCAAGCGTCTCAGATCTTTAACACCAAACCTCAAACCAAGATTCCAGCTGTAAATCAAGCAGAGTGAGCTCCCATTTACCTCTCACCTTAAGCCAACAGGATATTACAACAGAAATATCCTGATCTGGTTGCCTGAAGGAAGCAAAGCGCCCACATTACAACCAGCGAGTACTACAACACGTAAATCAGAGTCAGCTACTCCACGGAGCTTCCCTCCCTTACACTGAGCAAAGGGCAACGGAGCAGTCGGGAACACGAGTCACCTGTAGGAGTTTGGGGACAAGAAGGAAGTGTAAGGACTGGTCATCTGGAAGCCTTCCCATCTGCAAACCAGAACAATGCTCAAGAACTCATACAAGGAAACTCATCTTAAGAAAGACTCTGTTCCCTCTTGTTAGTAGTGGGAACAATACGGTGAGGAGTCAGGACACCCTCAGCCCCAAACACCAACTACAGAGAAGGGAGAGCAGAGAATGTGGAGTTGCTCTGGAGGACCATGTAGACCATGTCCAGAGCTCCTGGACCCTGCAGGAAGGGAAATGACACGACATGCAGTAAATAGGGAATAGAAATAGAAAAGCTCAGTTGTGCTCTGCAATGATGAAGAAGTTCCAGCAGACCACAGCAACCAGACCCCACACTGCACAGCCCGATGTCCCACAGGTGTTCAGAGCTCCAGCACACCAATGTCATTCCAAATGTCTCCACTACCAGGTAACAGCTAAACAGAGAGTTACTGATGGTCTCGGTTTCCATGGCCCATGGACTGAGAACAAGAGTCCAGGATGAACTCTCTGTTGCTTTTCTAAAAATCCGATAAAACTCGCAGAAGGGCTGTCCAGAGGACAGGGTGATTCGGGAACACTTCACACATCACATACAGTGGTAGCCATCAGTTCTGACCCATACTAAAACGGATTTGCAAATAGCTGCTAAGACACAAAATGGCAAGACAGGGCCTCCATCAGCTGCTAATCGTCACTAATAACTACATTTACATATAAATGTAAACACACACATCTACATCAGTAAAAAGCTTTTAACAAAACCAACTGTAAAGCTCTGTCATTTCTTTTTCAAACATCATGTGAAATTCCTCGTTAAAGGAGACTGAAGTAGCATATGTAATGCAGTGCAGAGTGACATCAGCAGAGTATCACTCACTGTGGATTAACACACACTTTTTTTCCCTTTATAAATCATTTGTGTATTGAGACGTGCAGCTAAATCAGCTAAAGCACAGATCTAATTAAAGAACCTGGAAACTGATTACTGAGCTATATAACACATCAAGAGGGTTTGTTTTCATTTTTTTCTTTCATTCTTTTTAAGGAGATCTGGCCTGAAATCTTATCAGTTCCACACACGCCAGAATTACTCCCTGCCTGTATGTCAGATAGAAGCTGTATCTACACATCATCACGCAGAACTCATGCTTGAGATGAGCAAAATGCAGCTGTCTTAATCTGTTAGATTATATTCTGTGCTTCCACTATCAGGACACAAGCTGCAGGTGTAGAGCTCTTCAAAGCCAGACACTAAGAACTAAAATAGAAGTACAAGTGGTTAAACTGAAAGGCCTGTTCCTCTAAGGCAGGTGTGAAGATGTGGGAGCCGCTCTGATGGACGGCAGGGACACAGCTTGGCTGTGCAGCATCACCAGGAGCCGGCTCTGCTTCCCAGCTCCTCTGACACTCCAGGTCTGCAGCACACCAGAAGTCTTCTGCCCCTGTGCTCCTTGGGCCTCAACTTTGGCAGCTCCCACCCAGGGAAGCGCTAAATAAAGTTCCACTCACAGTTTTCTCACCTGGAAAGAGCTCACTTACTCATTACCCTTCACTGCCCAGGGTGCTGGATGCCCACCACAGCGTGCCTGGGGCTGGACCATGGCCACAACCTGCACTGCAGGCAGCAGGACCCGGGATGCGGTTGGACCAACAGCCACTTGGACGGGCAGGAGCCAACGCCAGCGGATGCCGGTGGGGTCTGGGGGCACAGAGGTACCAGTGACACGCAGGAGGCTCACCCTTCTGCTGCAATCCTCAACAAGTTATTAAAAAGGTAATCAGGAAGATGATCTAGCAGCCCTGCACCACCACGCATCCTCCCTGCAGTGTCACTGCAGACCTCCCTACGCCTTCCCTCCGGTTCCCGAGGAGCTCAAACTGGGCCACGCTGCCTCGCCGGAGGGGGGCGGACAGTGGGGAGCACGGAGACCAGAGCCCATGTCCCACTTTCACCCACTTTGCAGGGTGAATCACCAAGTGCTGATAACTTTTCAGCACCTTCACGCCACTCCCAGCCTGCACCAAGACAGGAAATTTCCCGGGAGCCAAAGAGCATCTCAGCCTCCGGCAGGGAGTCGAGGAGCGGTGGGATATGCCTGCAAGCAGTCTCAGCAACTCCCCCCAGGAGCCTGGCGGCACTCCAGGCTCTTTGATTTCAGTCAGAGCAGTAAGAGTTCATCTCACAGACCTGCCTTGCCTGGGTACCAACCACCCGACCTACCTCTGCAGCAAAGACATGCACCCCAGGGGAAATTCAGACCTGCTGGAGATGCTCAAGGCATTACCAACAAGGACTCAAGTGAAAGGCAAGGCACTGGGGACGTTTTTGCTTTAGACTGCTGAATAACAAATATATTTGCCATAGCATCAATCTGTTCTAAAGGACTGGAAATAAATACCAAAGAAACACTCCTTATGCAGGTCTGCTCCCTGTTCCCCTGCCACTGGGCTGAACCCACCCACTGGGGACTGATGGGGTACCAGTGTCTGCGAGTCCAGCACTGGAGATCAGCAGGATCCACAGCCCTGCCTGATAAAACCCCTCCTTCATCCTGCCTCTACAGTACTGGGTGATGAACCTCTTCCTTCTGAGCAAGGGAAAAGACAAATGGGTTTGTGGCCCCTCCTTTTCCCAATTAGATGCTTCGGATTCATCTGCTCTGGACTGGCTTAGCACAAAAGCCGATGATGATGACGGCCATTAGGTCAGGCACACCGTAACACCCCAGACTGCTGTTTTAAAACATGTTGGTGCTGCTCTGAAATAACATTTTACACTTACACCCTAATCATCCTTATGGCTTCTGACAGGTTTTAAATACAATAGCATTAACAGCAATTAATTCATTTGAAATTAATGCGGATATTGCAAGCACTCCAGCAAGATCTCCACTGCAATTCACCACTCATTACTGCACCATTATTTTTTAAGTGTTATCCATAAAGCAAGCTGCCAGTGCATTTGCATTTAGGTGACAGAAGTAGGACTACAGAGGAGCAATAAATTACCACAAAAATTAAGCAGAAGGAGGCAGGAGAGTTACCACAGCCCGTTGTGGGAAGTGTTAACATTCCTCCTGGCTGTAGGATGCGCGGCACCGCAGACCCGCGAGGGCACAACCGCTGCGGGCCGGGGGTCAGGCGTTAGCAGACACAGCATAAACAGGGGCTTTCTCCAACACAGCCATTAAGAAATGGTCCAGAAGGTAAGGCAGAAATAAAATGTATTAGACCATTAAATATGGTGCACAGCAGCATTCCTCCTTGGGCAAAATAACCATCTTTGGTGCAGTTAACAGCCATTTCTAGAGCATTAATGACCTCAGGTGAAAACAAACTGGTCATTAAAAACACGTTTTTGTGGGATTGGCTACTGTCAGAACACACAAGTTACTTAAACTGAAGTGGTTCCATATGGTTAATTTATAATTTCCAAGTATTAATCAGCAACAAAATCCTGATGGTTCCTAGATAAAGTGTAAAAGGGGAGATTCACACGGCTTCCTCAGAGCAAACCTGACTGGAAGTACACTGGCAGACCAGTTCCATGTTTCAATTTGCTGGCTAAACTGAAAACAAAACAGAACCAGAAAACAGGAGGATAAATTTGCCTATGATTAGGAAAACATGTCTTCAGTTTTTTGGCAAAACTTAAAAGAAGGGGAAAAAAAAAAAAGAAAAATTTCATTTTGAGTCAATCCACAACATCTTGTTTTAACTCTGGGCGGAAATAAACCGCGGGGTTTTTCAGTTTATTTAACCCCTTTTAAACCTTTTGCCTTTTAGGCACACTGGGATAGAACCACCCCTAAGAAAAAAAAAAACCCCAAATGTTTGTTTAAGTATCAACTTTGTGGCCTCCAACTCACGCCCAGTCTTTCAAGTTTTCCTTACTACCATTTTCCTCCAAGCTCCATCTTCTGGAGATGCTCTTTATGAGGAGCACCCTGGCAGGTGTCGTGGGTGCCCAGGTCCCCAGGAGCAGGAGTGGGGACATCCAGCCTGCCACCAGCACAGCATGGCATGTCTCCACAGCAAACCACACCGAGCCACCAAGATGCTGCACACAGGCAAAAACTGAAAGCCTTTATGAACAACCCTGCTAATTAAACTCCTCCTCCTCGCCTGGGTTGGTCGGGAAGGCCAAACACCGGGCACACAGCCGGAGCCAGTGCCCTGCACTTGCCACTGCCGGCCCCAGCACGGGACGTGCCGACGGCTCCAGATCCATCGGTCTCTGCTGCAGCCTGAAAAGCCCCTGGCTGACGGTCCAGAAGGGAATGATTTACTAAACAAGCAATAAAGGAGCCATGGAAGGATCTTACGCTGACAGCGCTTCAGCCCCAACGAGCCTCAGCATCCGGGGCTGCCCAGCTGGCAGCTGCCTGACGTACTGATGTGCACAGATGGAGGAGGAAGCAGAGGTTGGTGCTGCAGAAGCGGTTTGCAGCCAGCATCCATGTGTCTGCGTTAGGAAAATTATACTAATAGATTGCTCCCATCCCAACTGTGCCCTGAGCAGGGGTTAGCTTTACAGCCAGGCAAAACACTGAGGAACTCAAGAGCTACTTTTGTTTTCATCTTTTTGCAAAACCAAACCAAACCCTACTGACCAACAACAAAACCTTCCCAAGAATGCAGAAATCCAAAGCCAGTTTAGCTCAAGTCTGCTCCAGTGAGGTCTGAACTAAGTACAAACTTGGGAACAGGAGGACTAATCTCTTTCCAAGGTCATTTCAAGGTTTCATACCAGCCAGGGAAGAATTATTGATATGTGCCAATGAATCAGGTGGGAAGGTAAATATGGATTTAATAAGTAAAAAACCCCAAAAGAGAAATCCTTGCTCCAAGCGCCTATTTCTGCAGTTAAAGGGGAGTACAGGATGTCCATGTCCCAAGAAGGTGTTGTGCCAACATCCCTTAGAGCTACATCAAATATAATTTTCAAACCAATTAGCTCAAAAAGCATCAACACCAAAGCAATGCCTTCCACATTCTAATTACTAGGCCATCCTATTCAATTCTTAATGAGAGAAGAGACAAAGGCAGTATATGTATTAGGGTCTACTTCAAGAATTCTTTTTCTTTTAGCAAACAGATCCTCTTTTGTTCTGGTTAAACACCAATTACTCCGTTCTCTCTAACATGCAAATCAGCTGAAAATAGGGCATGATGTATCTCGATCCTGCACCACTACAAGTTTGAATGAGGGGGAAAATAAAGCAACCCTCTAGGGGCTTTCAATTCCAAGTACTTTGTACTCTGATAAAGCTCTTTTCAAAGAGCTTTTTGTATTATCTGAGCAGTTCCCATAAGCAGCGATTTTGCCATTATGCCAAAAGAAATAGCACATTTAAGGTGTACAATATAAGCAAGGAAAGTAAAAGTAGCCAACAAAGCTGTTTACATGTTGCTTGGAGTTGTTACGTCCCCACCGCAAACAGCGGAACTCGAAGCATTACTACACTTGGAGGAAGTGCAAGAGCATCAACGTAGAGCCCGAGTCCGGGCGTTACACCGTAGTGCATCACCGCAGGCCACAGAATGGCTGGGGCTGGAAGGGACCTCAAAGATCATCAAGCATCACCCCCTGCCACAGGCAGAGACACCTACACTAGCCCAGGCCGCTCATGGTCCAAAGAAGAGGACGGGAGACCTTCCTGGCCAGGCCACAGGTCAGCCACGGCCTCTTCGGAGCACCGGGCCTCGCTGTATCAATGGCTCTGCTTGCGTCAGGCCATCGAAGTTGTAGGAGTCTGCAACTTCTCCATGCTCACTGGCTTCCACTCCCTCCCCACGCTCATGGGAGTGTGCTCCCTCCCCACGCTCACGGGAGTGTGCTCCCTCCCCACACTCACAGGCTTCCGCAGGGCTGGCGCTTCGAGGGGACACCTCAACGCCTCTGCAGGGAGCAGATGGAAAGGCTCCTCGGCTCCCAAGCTGTCTCCTCCCAAGCAGCCGCCGTGCACGGGAGGTCAGCCTGAAGATTTATTTTGGAAACCAACTGATAACTGTTTTCACATCTTTTGGCGTTGCTCTAGTCATTTCCAATCGACAGTTTGTAAGTGTTGCCCTCTCTCTGTAAACACTCCAGGCAGTGTTAATGACAATTCAGGAACTGTTACACACAGACACCCAAACCTCTCCATACAGGAAGCCCTATTTTTAAAGAAGGGGGTCAGCAGACCTTTGTAAGAGGACCTGAGCCCCAGGACTCGCTGGCCAGTTCAGGGGTGTGCCCTGTGCCAGGCAGCATCGCTGAAGTGTCCAGGCTATGACGGGTCGAGCCTCCCCCCTGCGATACAGCACAGCCTCCACACAGGCCACAGCGGGCACGGGGCTGTGGCTGCCCCACGCCCCCAGAATAGCAGGAAGGGCCATCGGAGTTCTGACTTGAAACAGCTTCTCTAGACTCAAAGTAAATGAGCAAAAGCAGCCCAGAGGGTGCCTGTCCCTGCTTAAAATGTCAGAGGCCCTAGAAATCAGAGGCAGGAGGCTGAGGCGTCAGAGGAGGAAGCAGTGGCTTTAGCTGATTATGCCACACTGCGTCTTTTGCGGTGTGACCTCGCTACACAGAACACAACCACATAACTAAATTCAAAAATGCATTAAAAGGGGAAGAAACATGTCAGAGTTTACTGAAGAGCAAACATACACAAAGCTGAATCATTCTGATCCACTTGGCCCAACTGCTTCCATTCGGCTGCTATGAGACACGAGGCAAGCCCAAAACCTCCTGGTTTCCTCACCAGTCCCTGGTGCACCTTCCCAAGCAGGACGTGGTACAGTTCATAAAAATAAAATAAAAAGGCTGAGGACATACATACAACAACATCCTTGTTCTGAAGTGTATCTAGAGGTGTACACAGGTTTCCATGTGAAAAATTATCTACTGTCAGCCCTGTGTCAAGGGGACAATTCGTTGGCTGAGATGAAGATACATAGGGAGCACCATTAAAATTTTGTAATTTAATACTCTATAAAATTGTGATTGAATTCACAGAATGTAGTACGTAGACACAAGTTGCACACACCCTACTACATGGATTATACACACACACACAACCTCTGCTACTATTTTAATGGATAAGTACAGAAAAATAGCTCATTTCAAATAGATGGACCCTAGAGTATTTCACATTTATAAATTCAGCCAAAAACCACAGCACATTAGTCTCTTCTGCCAAACATTATAGACAATCTTCCAAAAAACTTTTCATCTGTTTTGCTGGCCTTTAATATAATTTTGATTTATGTCATTTTGAAATTTTTCCCCTTCTGTAGCTTAAGAGAAAAAAGCATTCTTCTGATTCCAGATTGAGGATTTCTTTAAAGAGAAACCAAAAGTAATAAATCTGAAGTGTCATGCTGCTACTGTATCACACGAGCATGAAGTATTACAGCATGTGTTGACTATAGCTTCCAAGCACAGAATGTATTAAGTAACAGCGTTTTCCTACATTACACATTCCTCTTCTTGCCCCAAGAGCGCGTTCCTTCAAGCTCACACACAGATGTGCTCCATGTACTATACACACGCAGCAAGTTGCTAAAGCTCATGCTCTCTCCTGTCTCCTCCTTTCCACATAAACCAGTGGTAAAGCTCCAGGGCAAGACGCGGTCACCTTGACTTGGGAAGCACAACAGCTTGGCTCCTGCCTCTTCTATGGTTGCCACAACCAAAACAAGCTCCCCAGGGCCCTGTTCTTGTATGGTTTCTACCCCAAAGTTCCTGCAAGTTAAACAGCTTGAGATGAAGCAGAGGAGAGCAGTGGGGTACAATTAGTACCTTTACAATGGGTATGAAATTAAACTGGCTTTAATGCTTTTACTTCTTACAGCAAGCAAGCCAGTTTCTTACTGAAAACGATGCCAGTCCAAGCCTGAACATGTAATATTACATATATTAAAGTAATATTGTACAGCTACCTTATCTCTCTAGATGTAGCACAGTGTTCTGCTATGAACAGATGTATTTGTGCAGTACATCAGGTGGAACAAGTTCCTCACCAAGAAAAGACGTGGGACACAATGAGGATTGAAGACCTGAGCAAGCATATGGGCAGGTCCAGTCAGTGGGGCTATGCTGAGCTTCGAGCAAGCCACGTGTGCACTTCTGACCACCCATGTCCCAACCCCCTTCCCAAGGGAACGGGCTTTCTCAGTCACCCCCACACTGGCAGCGGGGTGTACAGACAGATGTTGAGCTGTACACACCACAACTCAAACTGTCTCAAAAATCAGCTGCACTAACCACAATATTCTCCTTTGGAGGATGCAGTGAAAGGGGAGGATAGCCTGGGAGAAGCTTGAAAATAGAAGGAAAAAACAAGCAATAAACCATGTAATGTAATAAAATGGCAGTTAGTCTAGTCGGTACACAGATACCAGGCTCATTTCAGTTTACCACCAAGAACTAAGGATAACTGCAGGGCACTGTAAAACATTCATTCCTTTACGTTAATTGCCATTAGAGTCATGGTTTAGTATGTTATACCAGCCTCAGCTTGCTCTAATTCCTTATCCTATTTGCTTTGGCCAGGATGCTTTAAAAAAAAAAAAAAAAAAAGAGAGAGGGGGGAGAAAAAGGGTGAAATAAAATGCTTATAATGGTGATATTCAAGGGAGTATGTGAAAAATACTACTGAGATGTTCTCCAGAAGAACACAGCACTGTGTCCTGTGGGACACACTTTGACATCAACAGCTTCCTCTACCCCTGGAAACACACACAAGCTTGTACATGGATCCCTATGAACGAGCCAAATGGCCAAGTCCCCCGGCCACAGCGGGGCTGAGCACCACTGAAGGCATCGGGGATCTGTCCCTCTGCCAGGAGTAAGGCTGAGGCTCCCCAGAAAGGGGTTAAGCAGCAGGTAAGCAGCAGCCCTCACTGTCCCTGCTCTTCTCTGAGGCTTGAGACAAGTGCTCTCCTCCCAGAAGAGGCTTCACAGAACCACCAGCAAACTCCTTGACACAGACCCGAGGGCAACTGGGACCCAAAGTGCGTATGTGAATTTAAAAACACCAACCAACCAACCAGAGAGCCACACAACAAACCACACTCACACATCCTGAAAATCAGATACAGCCCGAGCTGATCATATCATCCCTGGCTTCATACGTGATTGACACTAATCGAGTCTCTCCCTGTTCCTGGAGAGGAAATACACGACCTTCGCGCCTCAGAGAGAAAACCTAGACACACAAATGCTAAGTAACCTGTTTTAGAAAACTGAAGAATAATGCCAAGGTGAATGCCAGCTACTTCTCAATCATGACTTAGGAACACCCAGTACAAAGGTAAGTGCTGGCACCGCTGCTTCAGATCTTGGTTGCCAAACTCCAAGATTCTCACCACCAAATAATGAAAACCAAAGCTCTGCCATCTCCTCCTTCCCGAGGTTAGCCCCCAGCACCAGCACACCTGCCTCCCCCGAGGGTACTGGTTTGGCACTTGGTTTGATTTGCATCGGTGTTCAGAAGAACAGGAACCCTCTGACCAGAGGTCGGGGCGCACCGGTGCGCTTGTGCCAACGCGTGGCTCTCCGGCTCGGCACACTGCCTACTGCCAAAGCCGTGGGAAGGAGAAGAACTGCCATTTTCAAAACAACTGCATACCTAAACTAATGCATCTAACTACACAGATTACTTAATAACTGCATTATAAATATATTTACCCAGACACAAATCATTAAGAGTCAGAAAAGCACCACATAAAGAGGCAAGCAAAGTCTTTTACAAAGCCATAGAAGTGGTAACTCCACGTAGAAGTTTGCTACCTCGAGACTAGAATTACAATGCACATTCATTTTGCATACTTTTATATGAATGATATCTCCAAATGCTTTATGATGTTAAATAACACACAGCTGCACAATTTAATGAGCAGCAGCAAGAGGGAAAAGCTGTATAAGGAAGTAAAAAGAAGAGATAGGGAAGCATCTGATTTTCAAGTGAAAGTCACTGAAATGGAACAGCAATGAAGGGAGCATTATACAGGGAAATTGTTCAAGATGGCAGGGTCTTCTAAGGTAAAAGCTCTGGGAGAATGGCACAACAAAGGCAGCAGATTCGCTCACTGGGTGGTTAAAACCAAGAGGGTTTTTGAAACTTCCAGTAAAGGATGACACCTTGGTTAAAGAACCGGATTATGAAAAACAAGAGCTGCATCATGGGCCTCCAGGGTGACCGCAGGCAAATTTCTTCCCCTTTCCCCAGGTTCCATCTCTCCCTTTTCTAGGGAAAGATGATCTTGAGGATCTCTTTCTCCAAAAGATTTCCTGCCCACTCCATTTACCTTCCAAATCTCTTCAGCTCTACAAGCAGATGCACGGACGAGGTCCCACGCCTGGCAGCTGAGACAGACCAGGCAAGAAGGCAATGAAAAGGCAAAGCCAATCCTCAGGTTTTATTGCAAACAGACCTTCACCAGCCAGAACATTCACAAACCACAGACCTTCACCAGCCAGAACATTCACAAACCACAGTAAATCATGTCAGTGCTCAGCAGTGTTACTGGACCAAATACTCAGGGGTCTCATTTACAGTTACTGCTCCTGTGCTGCTTGTGCTCTGCAAGGAGCTGGAAACTCCAGCACCCACCCCCTCCAGTTAGTGCCTGACAACAAACAAGTGCTATATTTAGAACTTTTTCCATGAAGTAGCAGTATCCAAGGGCCATTAAGCCAAGAGGCATCCAAAGGTTAAACAAGTCTACCAGGCTCCCCCACCCCCACCCCAGGTTTCACTCCAGCTCCCTCACACATGCATGGCAGATTTATCCAAACTCTGTGATCCAAGGAGTGAGATTCTGCATCAACATTTATCCTCCCCAGTGCCTATAGCTGGGTAGTGACCTTACAATTACAGGAACACATATACACAATTACTTTGACTTAATTTAAAAGGCTTTGCTAGCAAAGATTAATTTAACGCATTAAACAATCTAGAAAAACACCATAAAAAACCCTGCTCTCTTTTCTCTCAGCCACTTCAGTCAATATTTCAGCTTCCCAGGCTGCTCTGAACACCACACATTCTTCATTCTTTGATTTTCTTCATATTTTGGGAAACAACTGTTAGATCATGTCGAGATTTAGATTTCATTCTCTGCAAGGAAGTGTGGCCTAGCTACAGAAACAAGCAGAGAAAAACCTCTTAGCTCCACTGGAGTTATATGTAGTCTTCAGGAAATTAAAACTACCTCCAGCACCAGTCATCAGTAGCGTTTAAACCTGGAACTTGCAGCTCCTTGGCACAATCCCCATTGCAAAAAGAGCACCATGGCTACATCCCTGTGGGAGTGTGCTGCTGTCCACGGACAGAAGCCACTGGGGAGGAAGGGGCATAATGCAACACACTTCACAAGCATGGTGCAAGGACAATTTCTCTGTGCATCATTCCTCTAACATCCCCCTGCCTTCAAATGGATGCAGCTTCATTACTTCTCTTCCAGAGGTCACACAAGGCTTCAGTTGTGTTCATACAGCTCTTTGCACCCCACAACAACCAGTAGAAAAGACATCTACAAGCTCAAGACAAGCACACAGAAGAGCAACAGCAGCTGTGGTTTGCTGGGCTGCAGTAACAGATAAACCCAGACTGATCACATTAATAAAAAACACCCACCTTGCTAAGCAGAGCAAGACAGAAAAGCAGCCTTGACCAATCAGTAGCATCAGCGTCTTAAGTTGTTGACTGTTTCCTCCCAAGCTCTTACAAAACCCGACCGGCGGGGCCCAAGACTCGGATCCAAGGACAAAGAATCAGCAGGCATGTAAGCACCAATATTTATGTAATGTATGTCCTGTTCCAGCCACAATGAAATCATTGTCTTCCAAGGGGGTTGGTATGTTTGGAGCATTTGTTTGTTATTTCTAAAGATGCAGGAGGCAAAGCAGTTAAAAATAAAGAGGTCGCTGCATGCAAAATTAATCTTTAACTGCCCACACTGCTCCCAGTGACTTGTGAGGAGCTGGTGCACTCCCCAACCCAGAGTACCTCTCTGTTCACAAACAGCTCCTCAAAAGGCTGTAGAGGGTAGGCCACTAGCACAAGTCACCTGGCAAACTCCCCCAGTTTATGCACTCTCAGGGGTTACCCTTTCCTGTGGTTCATCTGGTGGGAGCTCTGTCCCCACACCCCGCAGACAGCACCAGGCCGGGTGCGCCCCAGGAGACCACCTAAACGCTGGCACGAGCGGGGTCGCTCGGGAGGTGGACAAGTCAAAGTGTGCCCTGGTGTGACAGCCTTGCCTAGAACACAAGGCAGGGAGGTTTAAATCAATCCCATTCCTCCTGCAAGTCGACAGCAGAGCACTGCTTTAAAACCTGTGGCAACAAGAGCTGTTAAATGTTTAACATGATGTTATGTGCAACACCACCGTAATGCTACACGCATAATCCGACCCTGAAGAAAAGCAAGAGGCACACAGCAGAGATGTTGTTTCTCTCCCCTGCAGCAAAGAATGGCTCTTTAGTACTTGGCTATTGGTAAGGAAGAAACTTCAGCACTAGTTGCCAAGGTGCATCGTAAAAATCTAACTTGGAAGGATTTAAAAACTGAGCCTGCACTCGGCATCTAGGGAGAGGAGTCACCCAGCTCTGAGATTCATGACCTGGAGAATAAATCCGCAGTGGACAGTCTGGAGAACCCTCTTAAAGAGAGGTATTTTAAATATATGTTAATATAAACACAGAAGCCTCTTTTAGTCCAAGGCAATCCCTGGATTGCTCAAGTCACATCTCAGTTTACCTATCTAAGAAACAGGAGCGACACCTTCCTATCTCCCAGCGCCTTCTGAATATTCATGTTTCTAAAAGCACTCCTAAATCAGGACAACCTTCTTCATGTCACCTTTTTGAGCAGAAAGGAGACAAAGCAGCCAACTGCTGCAAAATTCACCAATTCAAAGCAGCCTCATCAAAGATGCAACAGTTGGAAACTGATTGTTCCGAGACGAGGACCGAGGATGCAGATCCCCACTTTGCTCACTAAGTGTCGAAACCGTGTCAGCTGTATGTGGAGTGCCTTGCTGCACTCCAGACAACTGGCAGGGTAACAAACTGTCACCTAGGTGACAAAATAATGACCCTTCTGTGAAGCTCTTGCAGTGTCTCCTGGACATAATTGGGCACTGCTGTTCAAAATGCTAAGTGTGGGAGGGAATGGGACGTTTTGGTCATGGATTTGGAAAGGCTGCAAGCTAACCTTTGGCTCAGCAGGCTACCACAGCCTGCTGTACCATGCTGCACTCAAGAGATGATGATGCATCCAAGTCTTGATGCATGGCAGGTCTGTAGAGCACCGGGCACATTCAGATGGTCTCACCTCTAACCATTCCCAGGCTCCAGCTGGCTGCACCAACAGGCAGTGCTACCAACTAACACACCCATCACAGTTACAGCTGCCATCAAAAGCCAACCAAAGCATCAAACATGAGACATTTCTGCTCTCCCCACTCTGGAAAACACTCTTGGTGTATTTAGCACCTCGCTGTATCTACCTGGGAATGGCCCACATGAGCTCCACAACAGGAATGTTGTTCTGCAAGATCCCAGAAGCTACACAGGCCTATCCCTTAACGTAACAGCATGAGGAAGGGGCTAGAGGATCTGAAAAAAGCACCAGAAGCCTTTGAACTCCACAATTTTTTTAATTTTCTACCATACAGTCCGCTAAAAACAGCATAGCTGTAGCTGGCATGACATCAACTACATTGATTTCCATTTAAAAGAACGAAAGGCCAGAGGCAAGGAATAAAGGAGAAAGTATTCCCTAAATGCTCCTGCCTTGGGCAAGTCAGGCTGTATCCAGTAACAACAGGCTGGGAAAAAATGGAGCTCTTCAAGAGCTTGGAGGAAAAGTGTTCCAGAAAGCAGAGACAGACAAAGGTGACACATCCACACACGGAGACCAGTGCAGGCGAGACAGAAGTTACAGCCCAGTCTGTGGTGGCAGAGGTCCTCGTGTCTCTGGCTGGATGCCCTGGGTTCTAACACACAGTGAAAGACACTGCAGCAAGACCTCACAGGGTTTGTTACCCAGTGAGCCTTTCAGACACACACACACACGCTCCGTCTTCCTCAAGAATAAGCAAGTTCAATCCAGCAGTCAAGAGGCACTGCTGAAGGAGAGGCCACAGAGTGCCGAAGCCAAGGGAGGAGGCCAGCAGGTCTCACAGATAACCACTTGCAGAGGAAGAGTCACTGCAGACAGCTCTGGTCTGGACAGGGTTACAAACGACCCTGCTGCTGCCTGAGAGGCCGCACAGAAGCCCGTTACCAGCTACCCAGGACGTCCTGGGAGCAAGGAGGGAGCAAGCACAACATACAATTCACCTGCTTGGAGGAATCGGGTTTAACTGCAGATCTGCTACAACTTCACGCCAAGCACATCTTCAGGGCAGGTCCCTTAGAATGGCTGTAACATTCTGAGGTGCTGAAATGCATTTACTAACCTTGTAATGAATGCAGGGAGCTGAACCCCTACATCCTGCAGGGCCAGGTCCCTTCCAGCAGCCTGAGCTCGTCAGGCTGTCACACCTCGTTAGAGTTAACACCACAAGATAAGCGACCTGGCTGTAATGACGACAGCTTGGACAAGTGGCCAGGCACACCATCTTCATCCCAGCAAGAGCAAGCTCCTGATGAGACACAAAATGAAAGCCTGGGGACCCAAGTTTAGGCTCATTAACCTGGAATGCAGTGGAGTAACCATGGCAAGGACACAGCCTGCCCCAGGGAGGGTGGGAAAGCCAAGTGTCCCCCCATCCTGGAGCCAGCAGTGGTACAGAGCCAAGTCAGCCCAGGAGGGGAGTGAGGGGACTGAGGAAAGTGAAAAGCAATGCCATAACACTGTATGATAAAATATTTTAGAACAAAACCATCACTTTCCATGGCTCCAGTGAAGTGGCCTGTCATAAGGAGTATGGCTGTTGCTTCTCACACCCTTTGTTGCACATCACAAATCCACAGTCGTTATTAGACCCAGGTGAAGAAAAAGCATTTGCTCAGTGGAAGCTCACTGCAGTTCAGGGCCAGGAAAGGCTCAAAGTCTGACTTGAGATGAAAAAAAGGAACTGAGTACACTCAGCTCCGTTCCTCTTGGTTTGCTCCTGTATATCAGCTCCTAAAGAGCCAGGAATAGTTTCCACTGTATTTCCCCATAAATTCTGCTTTGATCATTCAGATAAACATTTGTTGCCTTCCCCTTGAAACAAGCATAAACTTTTCCATTCATGCTCATACCAAACCCAAAATGTCTAACAAATGATGGCAAAGAATAGAAAATATTTATATACCCAGGAGTAGGTACGGCTCCTCGCAGCCATCGGGGTAATGCAGTCACTGGGGTTACATCAGAAGTTTAAGGAGGCAAGCTACAGCTTGAAACGAGCCATAGAAGCCCAACATAACTCAAGATGAAATGGAAATCACCCTCTGACTAAGAGGTTTAGCCAAGATTAAAATGGCAAAATAGGGAAAAAAAAAAAAGAAGAAAAAGAAGCATTGCTCAGCTAATCTTGCAACTCTCTTCAAGTCCTATCACATCTGCACTGGCAGAGATGCACATACCACTAGATGGGCTCCAGCCAGGTGAGCTAAGGCAAGATAAAAGCAGATGCAGGAAGAAGAAAAAAGTCCATGTGTGTAAAGACTTCCTGTGCTCAGGTCAAGTGAAGATCAGACACACAATGGTGGGAGGACCACGCTTCTCTCCGTACAAGGGATATTTCCATAACTAACATTTGAGGAGAGCGTTTTGCTTGTTAGGAGATGACAAAACGTTGGTCCTTTTGATCTTGCCCTTTTTCCTCCTCAACAGAATTTTAAAAGTAATTCTCTTTGGTGAGCCACAGCTCTAGCTGTGAACTGCACTGCCAGGCGTGAGCGTATGAACTCACATCCTCAATCGGATCCGGGTACGGAGGAGACACGCGCCCCGTGATACCCAGCACTTCTAACCCAGGCTATAGGTAAAAATACTACTAGATGCCTTGTGTTCCCTGCTTCCTTCAAGCAACATTTCCTACAGCTACTGGCAAGTTTACCTGTTTTGTTCTTCTGGGGTGACCCCAAAGGTCTCTTCCTGCCAGAAGGCTGAGCAGAGCCTGGAATCGCCAACGTCTAATCCATTCTAATGAGAGACCACGAGGGAAACAGAACCGAGAGGTGGCAGATAAAGAGATCAGCATGGACTCTGACAGCATTTCTATCAGTGCTACTAGAGTCTACAGTGATGCTGCCTGTTCTCCCCTTGTGGTGACAGGCACTCACCTTCACTTCGCCCCTCAGCAAACAGCAGTAGGGCAGCAGGACACCAACCACACACAGCAGGACGTGGAGAAGTCTCCAAGACACTGAGTCAAGCTCCAGAGTGAGCATGAACAATTGGGACTAATGGGTCATCACCAGGTTCCTCCCAGGCTCCACATGCTACTAAATGAACAGTAAGAGACACACTAACACAACTTTCCTGCCCACCTCCTGTGGCAATCCAGGGAGCACTCGAAAAATTACACTGAACAAGTCAGCATCTACACTGTAGCCAGAACAGGCCTGTAAGTGCTCACCTGGAAGCCTCACTCAAGTCTCAATCCCTCACATCTGTCTCGAGGTGTCGAGACAGATGTTTGAGGGCTGGTGTTCAGAAGGTGTGCCTGCAGCTGGGGCTGGCTAACCGAACCCGCCACGGCCGCCGCGACGTGCACGCACACGCCACACAACAGGCCACGACCGCGCCGGGCTGGAGGCACCTCCTTGCTGCCAGTGGGTTATTCACACGCCCCAGCTCCTCATCTCTGAAGAGGCATCTTTCAAAAAGACTTAGCAACGCCTCAGTTATTGTGAGGCTCCAAAAGGAGATTCACTAAAGCAGATAAGCCCTATGTTGTTTATCTTTAAAAAGCTGTTTTCTTAACCTTGGATTTGCATGGAAGGTTTGACTCCTGGAAAGTCCATGAAACGAACACACACTCCTACCCCCAATGTCAGGAAAGCAACAGCTACCTTGGGATGGAAAGCTGCAGCTTCAAACCACTCACTCACCAACCCCTGCAGGTACCTACTGAGATACAGACAGCATCACCTCTGGAGTCCTCATGGCACCAAAGACTCAGTGCTGGCACACCCAACTGGCAGAGGCAGCCAAGTCCTCTGAGCCCCAGAAGTCTAATTAGATAGACCAAAAACCACAAAGGCCTCAAACATACTCCCCTGCAAAGGAATTTCAGAAGAACTGCAGTGAAATAGCTGCTCTATAACTTTTTCGAGCCAAACTGTATATCCAAAACTGGAATTTTTTTTTCCCTTTTAATGATCACCAATTAGAAAGCAAACATCTCAGGGCAGGAAGCAGAAAACACCTTCAGAAGGTCCAGAGGATAAAAACCTTTGTCACACATTGAATGGAGAACCCTCAGATCGTGAGGACACTGATAGAAGGATGCATCTCAAATCCCATTCAGGTGCAACATTCACAGCTAGTAGCAGACTAGGGCCAAACTTTCCTACCCTTTGCATTTTGGACAAACACTCGGGCTCCAGAAGCAGAGGAGGACAGTTCAATCTCCAGTCTTTCCCATGGGCTCGGGTGCACACCAGGGGGACATCCCATCTTCCTGGGGACATGGAGCAGGGGCCAATGTCTGCTATGGGCTGTTTTTTTTCTCCACAGCTACCTAAGAACCGAGCCTTGCCCAAACACAGAGCCATTCCTCTCACACATCACTGAACAGGAGCCACACCAGGGCTAAGCAGTCCTGGAAACAAGACTGTAGCAGTGCCTGAAGGTACCGGTTTAAAAGGTTTCATTACCTTTCAAATTCATTTTACACAGGAAACCTGACTTACAGTGTCTTTGGAGACCCCCACTACGCTCTTGTGGAGACACACAATCACTCTCCACTCCTACTAACCTACTCCTCATTGCTTTACACAGACACAGATTCTCTCTTCCCTGTGTTTTGGAGGAACCAAGCCAAGAGGGTTCTCCCGGCGTGCCAGACCCTCCCCATGGCACACAGAGGGGTGAGCTGAGCACCCAGCGGGGCTGCTCAGAGGGTGCCTGGGGTTTAGCCTTCATGGGGAGCCTGTTATCACCCATCACAGCCTGGCTGGCAAAGGATTGGCTCAGATGTTCGTTACTTTACGGCCAATTAATGAACCAGGGTTTACAGCAACATAAAAATTCACAAGGAAACTTAACAAATCTCAGATAGTGTTGTAAATTTACATCCAATATGTTTGGAACATGTCAATAAAATATTTATCGTTATATTGTGCCTTTCCCAACTGTTGTGTTTTCCTCTTGGCAGAGGTTAAAATGACTCCCCCTCACCATCCTGTGTGTATGTTATAGATTCTCTTTCTAAACTGACTGCCAGGGGGAAACGGAAAATTTGGTCCAGGAGCACAATCCTTCGAACTGAACTTCACAGAACAACTCAGAGGAGGAGAGCAAGACTAAGTGCTTGATCCTCCCCTGCAATTCTCAACAATGTTCCTTTGGGGGGAAGAGAAATGCACTGAGAATCATTTTGAGTAAGCATTTCCCACCACCAAAACCAATCCAGGACATGGAAACCCGAGTGCTGACATGAGAACCCAGCTCGAAGGCAACGGCAGTCGGTACAGGTACAAACCACCCGCTCCCGTGCTGCATTCTGGGCTCAGACAGGGACACTCACCCACAACCTCCTGCTGCCTGAACGCTAGAAACCACCCCGAGAAGCAGGAGGACAGATGTACCAGCATCAACCTCCCAACACCAACCTCCCAACACCAACCTCGTGCTGTAAAATGCCCCTTAAAACTCCTTGAAGCCCTCCTGCAAGGCGGCTGTTTATGGAAGTGTAGGAGAACGTGCAGAGGCTCAGGCACACGAGCACACTCTGCACCAGAGCAGAAAACCCTGTCCATTCCCACAGACCTTCAACCTCACCTAAAACATCAGCTGCTTTCCAAAGAGAATAAACTTATCGGCTGCAGCACGATCAGAGCGCTACACAACCGTCTCCAAAGCAAAACACTGCCACAGCTTTAATGATAAACCCAATCACCAGGAACTGCCAGACAAAACAAGGAGGAGGAATTTCAGGCAGGCTGATTATTTTATTGAGGGAGAAAACGAAAGGAGGGTGGAATCGTAAGCGCCAGGGGACCCTCGGCGGCTGGTAGCTTACATCTTAACCCTGGCCTTCAGTGGCACTGGAATCAGTATTCATCACATATCTCCTCTGGCTAATGTCATCAGAAGATGTCCAAAAGAAAAAGGAGGGCAAATATCAGCCTCTTTCACCACCAGAGTATTCAGCCTCAGATGGCTGTGGGAACAGACAGATCTCCTGATTTACTTCTCTCAAGCAAGGTTTATATCTCCCCTCCCTCCCCACAAGTGCCCCATCCATGAGGAATTCCCCTTATGGGCTTAAAACAATAATCTGCCTGATACAACTTGAACTTAATTTTCTTTGGGCAATTTTCCTGAAAGAAAATAATACTAATATGGGAGTGTCCCTCTGAGGTTAACCACTAGCACAGCAGAGTAAGGGGGAAGGCAAATGGTGTAACTCTACTTTGAATTCTGATCAGGAGCTGGGGGAGTATTAGCTATCAACAGCCCGTGGCACTTACACTGCTCCCTCCCTTCTTGAAGTGCTACTGTAAGAGCCCTGAGCTTTGACTACTCTACATACGGCTTCGGGCGCGCAGGTCACAAAGCCTGAAAAATGAGAGGTAGGGGAGCTGTCACAGCCCTGAGGTTGGAGGTTAAAATGACCTCAAATCATGAAGTCTAGTGCAGTATTTAATCTCTGAAACTAGAAATGTTTAGAAAGGCCCAGCTGGTATCGATCAGCTCTTCGTGCCAGCACCCCTCCTGCTGCAGTGGAGGTGCCGTGCTCCAAGGCTTATCTGTGGAAGAGGAGGAGACTGCTGCTTATTGAGACATGGTTTATAAAAGTCAACAGAAAAGCAGCAGCAGCCAAGTTTTCATGACAGAAAAGAGTAGCTTTATGGGGTAGGTAGATTTGCTCCAATCCCCTCTGTATCGTGCTGGTTCATCCTGACTCACCACGCTGCTGACAAGCGTGTGCAGGAAGCCGGGTTCTGGCACCACACGATCTGTCGCCGAGACCTTGGTGCTCTGCAGAGCTGGAGCAAGACCAGCTCAGTCACAACCCAAGGAAGCTGAAGATGGGAAGGAACAAGAGAGAAGACTTCCCACACCAATGCCTAAAACATCTGCTCAGTAGTCCTGCCACCAAGCTCTCGTATTTTCACTCACTATCCTACCTAAGAAGGTGCTAAAGGTGCTGCTCACATTTCATTAAAAGAAGCTCAAGGAGCTCTTGCACTAAGAACTCACCCTCGAATTTCATTAACAAGAGGCAGCCTTTATGCTGCAACATGTCTAACAATATTCCCTCCTGATCCAGGATGCCAACTTCTCCCTGGGACTCTCAGCTCATGCATCGAGGAACACCCCTAAAAACTTCCCCTGCATCCAGAGCTCGCGCCGCAGAGCCCCGGCAGCGCTTGCTTACTGCACAGCCACAGTCAACATCACAGCAGAGACCTTGTCCTTCCTGGCTCCTCCAGTAAGGGCTCCAAATCCCAAGGTCACTGATGTTTATGTTTTGGCAAATACTCAGATCTCCCAGCAAACCAGGATTTCAGTAAACATTTAGTTCAAGCATCCATCCTTAGACAAGGAAAAGCCACACACCACAGCAAGCCCAAGAGAAGTTTTAACATCAAACACACAAAAGAGCAAACCCAGCATCGATGCAGACTCTCCATGTCCCAGGAGCTCACCAGCCAGCACTGCCGAGCTCAGCTCCCACCTCTGGGAGCTTCTTCCTTTTTCTTTTCTTTTTTAAATGTCCCAAACCTAAAATTCTCTCCTTGGGTGTAGACTGCTATGGGACAGTCTCTGAACTTTCCAAACATCAGAGCACATTTAAAGGTTGAGCTCCCAAACTTACAGCCACTGGAAAAAGATCTGCCTGCAGTCCTTAGTGACCCTGGAAACACTTGTCCCTCCTCAAGACAGGACACTTACATGGAATACTCATCCATGTCAAGAGCACTGCACAGAGGCAAGGTCTCCACAATCCCCACCTCACAGGGTACCCAAAGGGGACCTCACCCCCGGGGAAAGCAGAGTCCTTGGTGCCTAGAGGAAGGAATGCACCATGTTTCCCAGCAGCAATGTTTTCCTCCTGCTGGCTCAGGAGAGGAGTTTTCATCTGCAGAATGGCAGATGTAAGCAATGATCCAAGATGCAAAAGGACATCTGTGATGGTGTTCAAGCTACTTTGCCCCACAAAATTGAAACTCTGACAGGGAGGAGACTGGAAGGACAAAAAAAAAAAAAAAAACATTAAGATGCAATCCAGATTAATTTTTCAGGCAAAGAAAGCTTCCTCTCCCCTCCATATCATCCAGATATATCAAAGTGATGGAACTCACATTATGATAGATAGATCAGTCACTATGATATATATGTTTATCACCTAAGTAGCTAATTGCAAACATTCCGTTCTCTACTCTTAACTTCCACTCCTGGATCAACAGATCTGGAATGACAGCAGCAGGTGACCCAAACCAAACCCCCAAACCAACCAAAATGCAACCAAAACACAGCCAAACCAAACCAACCAAACAAAAAAAGATGTGCAGCTTCTCTCAGTCCCACCATTTCCACACATATGGAACCTGTGGCTCTTTATCGCTGTGGTTTTTAAACTCCTGCCATTTTCCTGCATTATGGATTAAATTGCCCACAATATTTTCCTTTGGCTTAAGAGGAATTTGAGTTGCATGCGTGTCAAAAGGCATTTAAGGACACTGTCGTCATCGCTGTTATTCTCCTCGTGCTATGCCAGCACCCACGGAGGTCCAGAGGAGATCAGGGCCCTGCCCCATTAAGGCACCGCACGTCGACAGAGCAGGACTCCCTGCTCCAGAAAGCTCCCAACGAGAGCAGACAAGATAAACAGAGACAGGAAAGAACCAGAGGCACCGAGAGGGCATGACATGCCCTAACTCATGCATAGGAAGGAGCTGAGCCAGGTTAGACACCGGGCACAGCAGGCTGACCACTGACCCGCCTGCTTTCTATTGCTTCAGCTCCTCCTCCATAGTTGGGCTGTCTTTGCAAAGCACCCTGAAACCCCCAGAACCTGAGGCTCTGTACTCAGGAAAAACTCACAGTGAAGAGATGTGACTATTAATATAATACACAAAATTATATATACAGTGGTGATTCAGTGCAAGATGGGAAGGATTCCAGATGGTTCTTCCACCACCAGCACATCCCAGCACACACCAATACCCTGTGCCACCTCACACGCCGTCACTGCCAGGTCTTCCCAAAGATTTGGAAATACCTACCAAGAAACACAGGACTGCACAAGGATGTGCAGTTCCCATGTCCAGTTTCTCCCTCCTGCTCAGCAACCTGGACACAGATGACAGAAAATCCTGAATCTGGACAGCTGGAGGTAACAGGCAGCAGAACACGAGTATTTTTTGTTGTCTAAAATCCCCTTTGGTCAGTAGAAACTCAAAATAACCACTGCCTTCTACCCCACTCAGTGCCCTTGCAAATGGAGCCTGAATGACCTCATGTTTTCTCCCAAGGGATGGGTGAGGCTGGCCAGAAACACCAGCTGGAACCTTCAAAGACACCAAAGACAAAACAGTCTGCAGAACAAAACTTCTGCGTCAGCTTCAAGGCTCCACCGTTCCCCCGCTATCGAGCGGCCAGAAAACTAAGGTTAGACTGGAGAGCCCAAATTCATCCCCATTCTGGAAATAAAATAAAAGGTCTTTAGGTGTGTTGTAAAGGCTACAGGGTAGTGAGGCAGGGACCATCACTGTGCCAACATGTTCAGGGTCACTTACCCCTCAGCAGCTTCATCGTCACTGTCACGTGCAAATGGCTGCGACTCTGGTCCAGCACCTTCTTGTCCAGGCTGCCTACCTTTGAAGCTCTCATGGAGCAACTGCCTTATCTCAATAAAAAAACTTGCAGCAGACACCCTGAATCACTGAGCACCACCCTCAGATTCCAACAACCAGGCTCACACTCTGCCAATTAACATCTCCCTGAGGAGGTGACTCCTGACACAGGGCCACCAGAAGAACCTGAGCCCAGCAGGACATCTCCCCACAGATACACCTGCCAAACCCTCCAGGCAACTCCTTGGCAAGGTGGGAAACCCCTCCTGGTGAGGGTGTTGCTAGGGAAAGCCTAGCAGCATCTCTCTGTGCCTAACATGGTCCTTCCCAGGAAAGCTACTGACAGCCCAAAACCCAAGAAGTCACCAGCACTCCTCTGGCATGGGAGGCATCTCTGAGAGCTGGAGAGGACAGACAAAGCAAGACCACCAGCTTAAAGCAGCAACACTCACTGCAGCAACTGGATAATACCAGAAAGAGAAAACATCAAAACCAAACAAACTTCACTGAAACATCCACATACATCTTCAGAAGCAGAGTTAGTTCAGTCAAGATTTAAAGAAACAAAGACCCCCACAAACCCCCAAACACACTGCCTACCCCACGAGACCCCGAAAGAAACTTTACTTTGCAGGTAATCAGTTATTACTGAGACCCATAGTGAGAAAACTCCTTTTTAAACAGCAAAACAGGGAGAACAAAAGAAATGAGCATTATTTATGTGGTTTCCTCCCTTTTCCAACTGCAGTCTTCCTCTCTTGTCCTTCATCCTTCTGAATCAGCTGAAAGAGCTGAAGTCACAGCTCTGCCCAGCACCGCTCCCTCGCTAGGCAGAGCTGGCAGCGTGTCCCTCTGCAGCCTGCAATGAGCAGGGCACAGCTCCCTGGGTGTCCCACCACACACCCTCCGAAATAACAAAGCCTCAAAGCCCACAGAAAGTCCCCACCCCCTGGGCAGCCCTACAGACATCACCAGCTGTGACAGCAGCGCTGGCACAAGCCACACAGTGCACACGGAGCCTGGCAGGACGCATGAGCAGGAGCCGGCCAGCCCAGTGGCAGGGCCACTATGGCCCTTTCTTCCAGCTCCCCAGCCCACCCTCCTGCCACCCCACTGCTGAGCACCCCAGGAGCACGGCCAGCCACAGGGAAGCTGCCCAAACCCACCCAAGGACACTGTGGGCTCTCTGCTCCCAGTGGAAAGGCTCCAGGGAGGCGACCGGCACGGAGCCAGCTGCCAGCCAGCTCCACGGAGCCCTCCAGCACAACCCCATGCCTTCTTGCTTTTCTTCTTTTAATTTTTATTTTAAGAGGAAACATTTATGGTCAGTATATTGCTCTCAAACACAGTGGGAAAAGACTCCAGCTGGCAGAAAACCAGGAGCTGCGACACTCAGAAACACCAGCACTGGTCTAGGCAGCTCGGCGCACCCACGGTGTGGGCTGGAGGACGAGAACACCCGAGCAGGGCTCAGGATCCATCCCCTGGCTGATGAGCTCCAGCAGCCTTGGGAGAGGCCTTTCTCCTCACACCCTCACCTGCAGAGTGGGTGCAGGGCAGGCTCCAGCAGCACACCAGGGTGCCCAGAGCCCCCAACGCTGCGGGTACGCGTGGCTGCGTGCCAAGTCTGCCCACCCCAGGCCACCACCACGCACGTGACATCACCACCGCCCGAGCTGACACGCTGGTGCTGCTCACAGCCTTTGGAAAAGCCACCCCTTCTCCAGACAACACTCCAACACAAATGAAGATTAACTGCACAGCTGCCCAAGAAAGTCTGCTTCAAATAACCCAGATGGAAGGTTGGGCAGGTGATAAATTAGGAATAATAACGTATCCCTGTGGCGTGCACACCCCTTCCCTGCACACCCCCTTCCCTGCACACTCACAGCCCAGCTCCTGGTATCTCAGCCTCAGGCCCTTCCTTTAACAGGGAAGCATTAAAATCTGGCTCTTGAGAGTGAACACACAGCCCCTGAGAGATGGATACGTTACCCAGGTGGATCTGCCCCAAACAGCCACTCTTAAGCTGTGGAAATAGGAGCTCCTAATTGTCTCCAGAACAAAACACACCACTACAGCTGAAAGACATTTAACCACTGGGAGAGGATAATTACCAGCCCCAAGTCAAACTGCCACTCTCCTCCCCCACCACACACACACTAACTGCCCCCACAAGAGCACTTACCAGGGGCTCCTCTCTGGCAAGTCAGCAAGCAGCCATGCTACAGTTCGTTAGCTTTCCTCTCCAGACATGTTTGGAAAGGTTCTCCTGCTCATTCTGGTGCCATCCTGTCCATGCCCAGATCTTTGGCAGAAAGAAGTCCTCCCTTTCACAGCACGCTTCACTACCTTAACTTCATCATGTTGTCTGGAAAAAGCATTTGCAAAGCACTTGCACACAGCCATTTTTCAGGTTGTATTCCCGCTGGGGGGAAAGTGAGCGCTGGAAAAGGTGGTCAGAGAGCAGATCCTCATTCCAAATCGCTGTAATTCAGTTTAAAACTCTGCCATCACCTCCTGGGACACACAGAACTGACCTTACTGCTCGTGAGGCTTCATGCTGAAGCAGGGTGTGCTCACCTAGCCCCTTCCCTGGCAAGGCTTCCACCTCGCCACCCAGAAACCCTCCTCGATTGCAGGTCATGAGAAGTACAGCCCAGGACCTTAGTAACCCTGGCAGGAGTCAACCACCTTCTGCCACTGATGGCTTTGGGCAACAGCTGAAAAGTATCTGTGACGAAGGCAAATCAACAGTAAATCAACAGACACTGAAGCACATGGTTGGACCAGCTTCACCTGAGCTGCTGGAGCACCAGAGGTTCACACCAACAACCTCAGCACAACTGGGAAGTGTTTTAGGTCTGGGGTGGGAGGGCATTAACAGCAGCTCCCATCTCACTTCCAACCGAAGATTCCTTATTTCCCTCAGTGTCACCAGAATGGAGACAAATATCCATAAGCCATATTTACATGAAATGAGTGGACTGAAAGAAGAATAACTCAAACACTACTTGAAAGAAGCTTGAGAAATACCTATGTAAAGGTTTCTTCAAGACTCCACCACAACACCCTCCAACAGAGACAATGGAACAAGTGTTCATCTAACAGAACATAAATCTCCACGTTCACTGTGCAGACACTAACATCTTCCCACCGCTTTTACCTGTACTTAAAATTCATTTATGTAAATTACAACAGCACACATATGATAAAATTGTTAAAACAGAATATGCCCTTTGCTCAAAACAAAAGGGCTGACAAAAAAAGGTGGGTTTAATAGTAATAAAAAAATAACTATTTCTAGTTCAGCTTATTTTAAAGTACATGCTCTCAAATCACGCGCTGTGAAATTCCCCAATTTATTGCAAAGCCAAAGGCAACAAACTGCTGTTATGGAAGCAATGACAAAAACCACCAGGTCAGGGGGAAGGGGAGGAACAAAACAAAACAAAAAGGCATTAAGGAGACAGTGAAGTTTGTGGAAAAACGGGAATGAAGGGAAAGCCTGTGATTACAGAAAACGGGAAGTGGGAGTTGCACCACCACAGGCAGACAGAAGTGTTTAAAGCCTCCCTGTAAGAACAGGCACTGTGAGAGACTGGGCTTCGGGAAGAAAGTAATTTTAAACCTAATATAGAGCCCACCATGCGTTACAGCACGGGAGAGCAGACCCCTTACGGGCACCACCGAGGGGAGAGCAGACTTTCCTGTGGGAGGTTTCATTCAGCTGTGTTTAAAGATGGAAACACACAGAGCTCCAGAGATAATGCCGAGTTGTATCTGGTTCCAATGAACCTCTACCCCTGTAAAGCAGATATTAGCTTACACCACGCTCACCCACAGCATCAAAAATAGCAGCATTACATAATGAGAGCGCGGTCGCACTGGCTCGCCGTGTCCGAGCGCAGGCAGGACCCCGATTCCCGCCATTTTAGCAACTCTTCCGCCAGGGCCAGGAAAAAGGGACTGTAGA
>VXBZ01009311.1:0-27662 GCA_013399135.1 Heliornis fulica | reverse complement strand
CGCTGCTCTGAAGACAGATTGGCATGGGGCAGATTAATAATGACAATTACGCTCGCCAGATGCTAAGGAGACGCGTATCTGAGTCACCAGACATGCTCGAAGACGAACATGTTTCCTGAAGTACCAGCTGAGGGAACATAATCAGAACTGCAAGTACAAGAAGAATTAGTACAGCACAGAAGGGCAAACACTGGACCCAGTTAGAACACAGCATTAATTTTTCCTTGGGAAATTAAAATATAAAGTTAATATTTTCGCTCTCGGGGAAATTTTCAGACACTTCTCCTCCCCTCAAGCCACGAAAGTCACCAGCCAGGCTTCAAAAAGTCAGAAAATGCTCTGGGTTTGACTCCAAGTTCTCAGCTCCCTTCCACAATCTAACCCAGAAAGCGAGCAGAGAAGCGAAAGACAGAGGAAAGCAATACATTCTGCACTATTTTATCATCAAACGTAATTTGGATTAAAAGTAGTTCTTATGGAAGCTCTCAAGCAGCTTTATCAAATGTGACATTTCAGCCCAGATTTCTCAAAAGCACTTCACGACAGAATCCTTGAGAAGCAAGATTGTTCCTCTATCCATTAAAGAGATAAGAAACTGAGGCACAGAGGTCCTCGTCCAGAAAGCACAGAGAAAAACAGAGCTACCTGGAAAAAGAACCGTAAGAAGAAATAAAGTTTTCTTTATGAAACCAGCAAAGCAGCTGCCCTGACACAGCCAGGCTGTTGGTACTTGCCATTTTCATCCATTTAGAGTAAAAATGTTTGCATTTACCCATCTCTCCCCACACAAGCGCTCTGCAAATACCACCGGAGAGACAGGAGAAGGGGAATTTTCTGTGACACATCCTGGAAAACCCACAGGAGAGAGTTTTTGTTTCCTTTTGCTTAGGACTTCTATTCATTTTGGAAAAGTACTGAAAAAACTCCTTTTGCCAATCTGCAGAGCAGGTATCTGGAGTTTTCTTCCTCCTCCACCGTCACTCACACAGCCTGGGCAGCACAGCCAGGCTCCCTCGCCACCCAGCACTGCCACTGCCCTCTGTGGCAGCTTCAGGACCAAGGGCTACCTGGGACCAGGTCCCGTCCCCCTCTCAACCTCAGCTCCCACGCTGTGATCCTGCATCTCCCCACACTTCCCCCACCAGCTCCGGACAACAAACATCTGTTTAAACCGGAAGCCCGACTGCAAGTGTTGGACCAGAGCAAACAGACAGCAAAGATTTATGACAAAGAGTTGCTGGACTTCTTCCCAGTGGTGAGGGACAAAAAGGTCAAGTAGATATTTGATTTGTGCTAGGAGATCCCAAGCTTTGCACGCGCCCCCCTCCAGTCCTGCCCCACTCATGTTCCACACGCTCCCCCAGCAGCTTCCTCAGAGCAGAGAAGCTCCAGTCCTGAAGAAGAAGAACACACCAAAGTCACTCATCTGTCTCCAGCAAGCGCTGGAAGAGGTTTGGTTAGCACAGCATGTGTCAGGATACATGTGCCCACATGAATGCCTGAATTAGAAAAAATTAAGTATTCATATGCATACCCATCTATTCCTAATACATTTGCCTTCACTGATTACATATTCCAAGGGAAGGCAACAGAGGGAAGAAAAACTTAGAGAAAAATTAATCAATCAGCTACTTGAGCCTTTTACGTTTTCACAAATAATCAAGTAATGGTGGCAAAGTATCACAGAGCATCTTTCCCATTATATGCAGGGAAAAGTCTTCAGCTCTGCATCATGATGAGCTGAGCAAGGTTGCCTTGCAGGGCAGGCTCCCCATCCCCTGCTCATGTGAAAATTACAGCAGCGGGGAGCAGAGGGAGCAGCTTAACACCAGGCTAAAGTTGAATTTTTATGCATACACACACACATGCAGGCACCCACTTCAACTTTTTTACTTTGAAAGAAGTAGCAAAAGGGGATCTCATAAATAAGGAAACAAAATAGGAAGAGCAAACATACAGACCAGCTAACCCTGAGTGTTGCCTGTGTCCACCTACATACAGGCTCTTCTACAAGAGTGGTTCTTCCAACACTTGTCCAGTCCTGGGTGAGGGATGAATAGAAAACAACCCACGAGCGAGTGGAGAAGCTCCAGAGAACTATGACTTCTTGTCTGTTATTTGTTCACATGCCCAGGGTGAGTTCCCACACCATCAGAGCTCCAGCCCTTCTCCTCAGCAAGCCAAGCCAACCCCTGCACAGCTCTGCTACGTTGGCCAAGAAAATAACAAGCTGCACATGGGGGTTTATGGAAGCTGCCGTTACCCGAGGAAGCAGCGCTGGGATAACGTGCATCAGTGTATTAAATCGGACTTTGTTACGGCACAACTGGACTGAAAGTGGCATTAATGGTTATGGAAAAATTCTCCCTCCCCCAAAGACATGAGAGGCTGATCAGACCAACTAGAGCTCTGCGAGTAATGCTGCTTATTTCACTTAAAGCCTTATTACAGTACTGCCGTGCTGTTCTCTTTTAGAGAGAGGGATGTCTTTACAGCATTAAAAAGGTCTTGTGTTTAATTAAATTAGCTGCACCTGTATATATTATGGGCAATAAATCAACTATAATTTGCTACCATAGGCAGCTATTAATCTTCCCAGTGTTATTTATTGCTCAGCATCATTAGTACAGAGGCTCTTCCAGGATACAGTAAGAAATAGCGGCTTCGGAACCAAAAGCTGTAACTCATTTTGCTTTCCCCTCTCCCTCTTTCAGTGATGTCAATCAAATTTCTTGTTCACTTGAACAAACACGAATATGTAAGAGACTCTGGCATCCATTATATGTGTGTATTCATACATATATTAATATATAAAATAAAATTAATGTTCCCCACACATCTTGGTCTTAACTCCTACTTGCTCATATCCACCACTTAAGCCCATAAATAAGAAAACAGATAAAATAATAAAACAACTGCCCCAAATCTTTGTTCCTCATGCTATACAGGGAAACAAAGCTGTAGTACTCCAGCTATGCCGTGTCCCACCCCCGATCACAACTCAGACTCCCTCAGCTGGGGATCACAGGCGGCCCCCACCGCTCCAGTAACAGCGACTGTGCCTCCAGCACCTTGTGATTTATTTGGGGGTTTTAGAGACAGACACGCTGCTGGATTTTCCACAGTTTGGCTCACAGTCAGGATCACGATGGCATTATCGGCTTTGCTTCACAATTCACCCACAAGCAGAGCTCAGGACTGGCTACTGGTGTACAAGGGGGCAATGGCAACAAAACTACACATACCTGTCCTGACCAGCTTCCTGCCACCCTCACCTAGCTCCTGCCTCCCCCCTAGTGAAGCCATCACTTAAAAGTAGAAAGGAAAACAAACCCACAGCCACCAAAACCTCACAAACATCAGGGACTCAGGACTTCAAGACACCGAGAGCTCAGCGTCCTCGACCCTAGCGCAGCACGACACCAACCTGCTTGCAGGAAGCTCATCCCTCTCCTGCTCTGCTCTTCCTGGGTTTATTTATTTTCCTCAAACAGCTGCTACAACACACTGGTGCTCACAATGTACTAAATGCTTTCCCTGCAATATTCTTTAACTGCTTTCACTGACACAAGGATGTTACACAACAGCCAACGTAAGAGCGGCTCAGTGAACGCTGAGGTACTCGGAGCGCCTGGGGTTGCTGCTGTCACAGGTCTGCTCTACACACACATATTTTGGTGTTTCTATTTGATTCCTGGACTTGGATCTGAAAGAACATCTCAGTTCCTCATCCCCTCTGCAGGTATATGTAAAATAAATAATAAGCATACATATAATGTTACTCTTTTAAATAAAAATAACGTCTGACCTCAGGATAGTCAGTGCTGGGTCTTTCAGAGTAAGACCAGCCTCGGGATACATATAGGAAACAAGTGCCAATCCTAGCAGGAGTGGAGAGTAAGTGCAAATGCACATACCTGGGGAGGCAGGGATGAGGTAAAAGCACTGGCATCCTCAATCCCAGTACCCTTCAGTGCCCAGAACCACTGCTGCTCTGTCTCCACAGAACGGCCGGTCTCTCCTACACCACCACAGCAAAGAGCCTGAACTTTATTTACAAAGCTCAAAAACCCAACACAGAAACAAACCAGCCCTTCTGGAAAGGAGCAAGGGAAACTGCCAACAGAAGTAGTCAGTCCAGGTGATGGGGCGTGGTTCCGAAGAGCAGGATCCCATCCAGGTGGAGCCAGAGCTGGCCAGCTGTGGTGCCTCCTCCCTCACTTCCACCATCAGCTCCATCACTTTACCACCACCATGCCAGACTTTGCCAACCAAGTCTCTGCTCTCCCACAGCCTCACAGCCTCAATGGTGAATGGAAACATCCAGCTCATCGTGCAAGCTCCAGCCCTGGTCAGCAATCCCACTTCCCTCCCCACAATGGATTTTCAGAAACACCTCCAGAACCAAAGAAAATGCATGGAAACACGGTGCTGGCAGAGCAGCAGGGACCTCAGAGCAGCCCAATGAACCCTGAGGCACACATACCACACAGGGAGCACACTACAGTAAGGGAACTATTAATAAAGAGAAAAATTAAAAGGGCGTTCAGGAGCATTACGAGCCAGATTGGGAGCTGGCACTGGATGGGGCTCAGGGAGGCCTGACATTAAACCCAAAAGAGATTATGTAACCTAAGCTGTCCAGTGATCATCTGTCCCTCTGGTTTGGCTTTAAAGCAGCAGTGTGGCTGACAACTGGCTCCCCCAGGGACCAGGCCTAGGGACCACTCGCTCAGCATCCCTCTGTGCTCCTGCAACTCCCACAACTGTCATCCTCTCTGTGCATCACAAACACACACCACATTATTCCCTTCTCCCCTGCCAGATCTGCTAACACACGTTTTATGTGGCAAGTGACCAAAGAGCACACGTGCAGGGCTGAAGTTGGATCTGCTCTGCCATATAAACACTGCATCCTGCTCATAAATCCCTGCAGCAAGCACTGGAAAAAGCAAACCTGTTTCTCCATCTCCAAGGCATCTGCTGCCCTGCACCCAGTGTCAGCTCCCATGCAGATGGGGCAAGTGAAGAACCCTCATTACTTCTGCAAAAGGCAAAGGGCAACACACAGGCAGTTCCTTCCACCTGCAAGGGAGAGTTTCAGAGGATCTGCCCTGCTCTCCTTGACCCAGAAGACCACCATCTACAAAACAAAGGCAAGCCCACTAGCTAATGGGGTCCTCAGAAAGGCTCGCTCTTGTTTTCTCCAGGGATCAACTGCTGTTCAGTCATTAGAAAAGCCTGCCAGCCATTAACACCTCTTGCCCCTCTTTCCACACTCTGAATCCAGCTAGGGACTGGGAAAAGGCCTGGTGTGTGCTGGTTTGCTGCAGTGGACATGCTGAGAGCATGCAGAGCATCCACATGCAGCCCACCATGCCAATGGGACAGGACCCTCAGGAGAAGCCACCACAAGCAGCAGCCTCTCCTCCCCGAGTTAACTGCAGGATGCAGACATGTCCATCAGTCCCCACTTCATCTAAACATAAACTGCAAAACCTACAGCAGACTAACATCCTCCCTAACTGGGCCCAGAGGTGGAGGAGCACATCTATTACAACAGGGAGAAGAGCCGACGCAACCCCCGCGCACGTTCAGCATCGCTTCGGCAGACTGGCGCGGCCAGAGAGCTGCTTCGGGCTGCACCAACTCGAGGGGAGCACTAGGAAGGTCTCCAAGCACCCCCTTCCCCCCAACTCAGCCAGCAAGCCCCGACCTTGGCACCCTGTTCCAGCAGGGAAGGTCAGTGGTGTAACAGCTCCTTGTTTATCAAGCCTGAATACCAGCAACTTCGTCACCTCCGAGAACTAACATGAGCGCTCACAACCCTCTTTGCTGGTTACGTCAAAGCTGGAAGACGCTGCCCAAATCCTGGCGGAATGGCAAACAACAAAAGTGGTCTCAGCATGAGCAGGGACTTGATTATCTGCAATTAGCAAATCGATGATTCTCCAAGACACTGATTTAGGCCAACACTTCTTATTAGCAACAGCCAAGGAAAGCACAAGGGCAAATTGCATCAGAGCCGAGCCCAGCTCCCAAATACTGTCTCGCCTGAAGATTTATCTGTAATTTTGCAGGGGCTCAAATACAACACCATCCCTCGGACCAGCCTGCCACCTACAAGCTGCACCTAACCATCAGACAGGGGTCCCAGTCACTCCCACCATGGAAACAAGTAATTTTATTACTTTGCTCCAAAGACACTGGTATCTCAGGTAGGCAGATGTCAGCAGCTCACTCCTGAGGGCACACACATCAACGTAGCCTTGCTGGTCCGTACCCTCACTGAGGGGTGGGAAAAGCTGGATGAGAAGCTGAGTGAAGTCCCAGGGAAGACACCCACTGGCTCTGGATGAGGCCCTTCTGGTTTCAAATACTTGATCTAATTTTGTCTCGTAACATTACACAAGAACACAGCTGTATATAAACCACAGTTAAACCATTAATTCCCAAATCACAATTTAGTAATAGTCCCTATTAATAATGCAGTTACATGGGATATGTACATTTTCTGCCTGGAAGTTTAAACACAACGGGTCTCACTCAAGTGGCTTAGAATTAAACCATGACATCCATTTGAGATCAGGCACAAGACAGGTGTGGTGTAAAATATACAACAGCAGACAACTCAAATATACATTTTACTTTCATTTGTCTGAGATAGCTGTGCCAAGAATCCACTTGAGCCCGCTCTTCACTCTATTTTAATACAATTAGGGAGAAAAATTTGTTTTTAAAATGATTAAAAGCATAGCCTGCCCAGTGCCATGTACCCTCCAATAATCTTCAGTGTGTGTGGCTGTCTTTGAAACTGTATCAGAGCAGTTTTATCACTTGCAGCGTGGATTTTTCGTTTACTAATCCTTATGCTTCCAGAGGGGTTACTGCAAGAAAAAGGGGGAAAAAATAAAAAAAAAAAAAATCCAAGCAACAACTTGTTTATTTTAAAATTAAAAACACAGAAAAAAAGCCCCAACATTCAGGTATTTTAAGCACGAACCGGGCAGGTTTGAACCCCGCTGCAAAGCGGCAAGAGATGTTCCAGTTATAGACCAGCATGATGAAATTAAAAAGGCCGAGTCAGATTTCCACCCCATCACTTAACCATCCTTCTGCAAAACACCTCAAGAACAATGCAGCGATTTCTGACTGCTCTGAGCAGCTCTGGTGCAGACCCAGCAGGCCACGCTGCGCCCAAAGTTGCTTAGTTATGCTTTTATGGAGACAAAAGGATGGGAGCCTTCGTTCTTTCCCTTCACAAGCCCAGATAAATTCCATCCCTGAAGTACAGGAAATTAAAACAGAATAATAAACTAAGGAGAAACGCTCCCACCAGCGCAGGAAATCCCGACCCAGCGCTCATGCCCTGCAAAGAGTTAAAGCCGCAGCCCCAGCGCCCCAGTCCCGCTGGGCTCAGCCCAGCTGCTACCTGCAGCCACGTCCCCTCGGCAGCACACACAAGGGGAAAGTGCAATTTTGAGCTTCTCTTTTCATCTCTATGGTGACAAAAAGCTCCGCGGAGGGGAATCAGGGTGCCTTCCACTCAAAAGGGTTCTCATTTTCAATGACTGCCTTTCACAATATTTTAATTAAATCTCTGGTGGGGAAGCTTTAAGGGGAAAAAAATTCAGATTGGTGGGGCTCATTTACAACAACAGTGCTAGTGAAAAGGGGGCAAAAAGTTCTTAATTTTAAAAATGCTTGAGGTTCTCTGGCTGAAAACAATGTAGGAATAAATCTACCAGCTGCAAAGTTTTACGAAACCGGCGTGCGGACGCGCCAGGAGGAGTCCAGATAACAAATCTGTCCTCTTGCACGTACATAGCTCTCAAATTTTAGCAGCACTTGAAGGACTGCACTGGAAAGTGCCTTCTCCCAAGGGTGCAGAGGCCAGGCCAGGCACAGGAGGCTTTGTGGGGAGGGGGGTGGCTCTGGAGGAGCCCCTTGGTTCCCCTGAAGCAGCAGCATGGCGCTCAGCGAGTCAGAGGCTAGAGCAGCGTGCTGAACTGACAGCCTTTGAAGACTGCGGCGTAAAAGCAAGGTCACAGTATTTTATCTCAGGCTTTTAACATCTCAGCTCACTGCCACCAACAGCACAGACACCCACAACCTCAGAGGAAGGAGCGAGTTCCTCCCACAAACCTGTACACATCACCACTGAAGGGCAACGTGCGCCAAGAGCTCTTGGATTGTGCCCACAAAATGCATTTATCAGCAGCAGGACATCCTAGGGAAAGCAGCATGGCCACCGTCCCCGGGCTCAGACCCATCCTTTCCCAACAGCCCAACTCCACACACCCTGGGAGCTGAGGAACCCACACCAGGAGAGCTCAGTGCCCTCCCACCACACCAGCCTGGAGCTGGCAGGGCCAGCACGGGCAGTGCAACGGGCCAGCAGCCCTTCCTGCCTCCTGGCAGCCAGCAAACTGCTGGAGGCCCAGGGCACAGAGCAGGCAATGCTCTTGTGGAGCAGAGCTGCAGCCCCTGCCGCTGGCTGCCTGCACCCCAAGCCAAAGCAGGAGGGTCTCCTCAGGTCCTGGTACCAGCTTCCCAACAGCACCGGCAGAATGAGCCCATCTAACATGAAAGGGATGGAAACACCCAAGAGGAGAGGAAAATCTGGATAAAAACCAGCTGCACACATCTGGAACATCAGGTGGTAGAACAGTTCAGGAGACCCTGGTGCTGGAGGACAGCCCTAACAACGGTCACAAAAAGCCTCAGAGACCACAACACTCCCTCTAGGATGCCCCTCTCGACAGCAAGGCAGCGGCAGCTTAGCGTGAAGAGGCACCGTGTAGAAAGAGAGATGACTCTGCAATTAAAGCCTACAAACAGCGCCAAGAACCAACGTGTTAACCAACGAAAAGCTCTGGACAAAGCACTGTAACTCTCATCCAAGCTCTCCAGTGTAACGTGCCAGTAACACCACTTCTCTCTCGGGTGTAATTGCTGAAAGAACCTACTTGTACAGCAAGGTATGGTGAGCTCCTTGGAAAGCAGCCTCTGCCGCGGCGCAGACTTTCCAAGCGCGGCACAAACCAAGGCGAGTGTGTCACCAATATTTTTATTTATTTTTAAAGCTTAACAGCCTACAGAAGTGAAAACCAAAGCCTAACAATGCAAGGGCAAAAGAAACTTTCTAAGATAAAAATTTAGCCACGGGGGGATGCAGCAACACAGCAGCCTGTAGCCAAGCAGCCCGCAGCCCCCGGATCCCAGCCCCGGGGCCTTTGTCCCGGTGCTCAATAGAAAATACGTTATTCAGCCAGGCTGGCTACTTATCCAGCATTCCCGCCTGCTCGCTGGAAATTGCTATTCTAGGAGCTATCCAATCTTTAACGACTTCTGGACTAGTCTGCATTTGATTTCAGGGCAAAGGCCAAGCCAAGAGGGAGACCCCTCGAGGAACTCCTCCCTCCAGCTCTCCGCTCATTTTTAAGGCCGTCTCCAAGATGAAAACAGAATGCTTTAGTGCTCACAGGGGCGAAATACCTAGAGCTCTAAAGTGAAATACAGCCTCCTTTCAAAGCCACTGATGGGCAAAGAGTATGTTCTTTAAAATAAAACACTAGGGCAGGGGTGGGAGTCATTCAGGACCGAAGTGTTCTGTTAAACTGACACAAACAACTGCCTATTTTTCATGTAAATTATTGTATTTTTTTTTGAAATCATAATCACTGCTGCAAGCCTAGCTACCCCTGTATGTAAAACCCTTTCCACATACATATTTTCCTGGGGGAAAAAAGGCTTATCCCCACAAAGGAGTATGAAATAAATTGCTTTACTGAAGGTTAATAATATCCTGTCGCCGTGGTAAAAGACTCAATTACAAAACCTTCAGAAGAGCTCCCAAGGAACTCATCTGCCTGCAGTGACAGAGGCTTAAATAGCCAAAATACACAGAAAGGCTAAGCACTTCCCAAAAGAGAGGAAAAGGGGGAAAAGGATGGGGGGGGGTTAAGTAAAAAACCTGGAAATTGGACCCTCAAGGTTATATAAAAAAAAAAAAAACAAACCAAACCCAAACACACACAACCACAGTTCCTCTCTGCACACGCAATTCTCTATAATCTCAGCAAGAATTATGGCCTAGGGAGACCAGAACTAATTTTAGTATCAGATTTATTATGCAGCAGGGAGCAGAAATCAGTCAGGCCCGTCTCTCACTCCTAATGGGCAGAACTAGATCACGCTCCGGGAAGGCTCCACTGAAGAATAGCTCAGGCCTGGTGAAAAACAAAGCCCCTGGGGCTCCCCAAAGCACAAACACAGTGCGTTCTTAGAAGCCACAATAAAACACAACGATACTCCTCATTCCTACAGCGCTGCCTGCCAGAGGATCCCAAAGCACATGAATTAAAGCTTCCAGCGCGCCTGGCAGAGAAGCCTGCGGCAGCGGGGGAGGATGGCAGGGTCTGTGGGGTGTTCAGCTTGGGACCCAGAGCCCAGGCTGTGGTTATTCTGGGGAATAACCACAGCACCCAGCACGCCCCAGCAGCCCTCTGCCCCTGTGTGCAGAGGGGCAGAGGGCTGCTGGGGTGTGTTGGGTGCTCGCAGCGGCAGTGCTGCCTGGAAAAGCAGCATTTCCCAGCGTTTCCCAGCGATGGAAGCAGACACAGAGGTTAAGTGCTGCTCAGGAAGAAGCACAGTGCTGACTTGCCAGCTCCAGCTGCGTCCCCTCACCATGCAGCCAGCAAAACTCCTCAGCCCCAAGCTCACCAGCACACCTTTGAGCAGGGATTCGGCACTCTTTGTGCTGCCAAGGACTGAGCAAGGCACAGAAACGAACCAAACACCAGCAGGAAGCACTTCTACATTCATTCCTTCTGCAGACATTCATCAGTCTGGGGTCAGGTGGGTAAGGTGCATTCAGTGCCCTCTGGGCACCCACCCCTCCACCTTAAACATTTACAGCTTCTGTGCCCACCCGCTCTGAGCGCCACCAGCATCATTGTTAAGATGCTTCAAATGCCCAGTGAAACCAGGCCTATTCCCAACAACTGTTTCTAATAAGCCAGTATTAGCTACAAAAGCCTTTTGCAGAGGGTTTTTCACATCTGACTCACACCCATCTCCAGTGATGCAACACTAAGGCAATCTTCACACACAGCTTCAGCACCTCGTGGGGACTCCACAAAACGCAGAGTTACTCACACAGCACTGACCATGGCACAGCCAGGATGGCAGCTTCTCAAACCCACATCTCCTCAAGACCACATCTCCTCTCTCCACCTGCACCACATCGGGTTTGGAATCACCCTCTCCCAAGGCACCAGCGATTCCCACTGCAGGAGTGTGGCAGAACACCTGAGCAGCACTTCTGGTTGCCATGACCATAAATCAAGGGCAGTGACAATCACTCACCTCATCTCTGTATGATGAGAACAAGGGTCAGATTTAAACTAGTTTGAGTTATTTCAGCACATAAGTCTTTCATAAAAGTAGGATGCTGATGTCCCCAGGATCAATGTCCCACAGAATTCCAAGTACATTTTGAATAAAACTTTTCCAAGCACCAGTTTTTCCATGGGCAGCTCGCTGAGAGGAAGGCTAGAAACTTTCAAATCACCACTAGACCACTGATTTCAAATAGAGAACCGGTAGGGACACTCACCAAAAAGTGCACAGCCTACTCCTTTGTGTATCCAGGCACTTTCTTTACTCACAGCTTTCTGGTTTTGCTCTTTAAATGGCCTTGAACATATCAGGCAATTTAGGAGCTTTGCCTCGACCTCTCTAACAGAAGTCAGTGGTTAACTCCTGCTAACTTCAGTGAGGCAAAACACTCATCACTGAGAAATTCAGAAAAGTCCACTAAAACCAGACTGGTCAGCAGTGTTTTTACCTGGTCCTAATTCAGTGCTAGAGCAAATAAAAGATCTGGAAGCTCTGGATTCCTCTGAAATTATTTTCCCCCTTCAAAATAGCTGTCTTCTTGCCTCCAGATTTCAGAAGGGAAAAAAATAAAATAAATAAAAGCAGATGCCTGTCCAACAATCACCCTCCCTACCCAAAACTCACCCACAGTGTGGTTAAACACTCAAGGCCCAGACTTCACCCCGGACTATTCACATACTGTTCGTGAGGAGACCACAGGACTTCTGGCTCCCATCCCATTTCTTCCACCCACACCCCGAGCAGGTGATGGCAATGAAAACAAGGAGACCTAGAGCCTGACTTCAGGCAATGAACACCCCTGCCTGAAAGCACCCCCAGCAAGAGAGCAGGGGGCACAGCAGCAGCATGCAGACCCCAGTCACACAGGCCTGGATGAAGTGAACTCAAACCACCTAACCCCGTGCCGCTCCTGGGATTACCAACCTCAGCACCAGAGCTCTGCTCCTTGCACCACTCCATCTGCCAAATGGCAGCAGGTCTCTCACTCAACATTTCTTAGGGCAGTGGAGACAGAAGAGTCTCTTTAGAGAACAGGCACCAGGCTATGGTTCAGGAATGCCATGTTAGTCACTCAAGCTCCTCCTGCAGAGCAGCATCACATCATGCACACAGTCTTTGGAAGCACCCTGTGACTTCACCAAAAATTACTAGGTAGGAAACAGCGACAATTTCTGATCTTCAGGCCCACCAAGCAGCATGAAAAGATTCTTGCATGCAGCCACCAAACTCTCTTCCTCCCTCTGCCTCTTTGCAGCCCAGAGCACATTTTCACCTGCATGCCCAGCACCAATAATGAGGCCAAGCAATTCAGGACTTGCTCTCTGATCTCTGTTCCACCTCAAGAAGCACCTGGCAGCATCCATTTGTCTGCCTTGATCCAATGATCTCCCGTTCTCTGGAATGCAAGACAAACAAGTGCTGTTGTCCTTCTCTCAGCTGCAGGAAATTCAGGACATTTCAAGGAAACAAAGGGAGGCACCCTCCAAAGATGAAGGGCTGCACCTGCCAAAAAAACTCTAAGAACATTAAGAAACAGCAACATTTCTTCTGACCCTGTCCATGAGATGCTTACCCTGCCAACTGCATTCCTTCAGCTGCAAGCTGGATGGAGTAAGGTTCTGTTTTCTGCAAGGACACTTGTTCTCTCCCACCTTTGGCTTTCCCTGTCATTTTCAAAGAACTTGAACTTTATTTTACTTTCCAGATACTACAAGAGATGTGGCTCACACAGCAACAGCTGAGTAGTGTTCTGCACTTACTTCTACTAGCTGCATGTGTTCATGTGGCAGCAACGGGGACCACAGAAGCATGAAGACAGATAATCACTGCTTATGTCTGCAGTTATAGTTCCAATAAAGTTTCTTCATGGCTCTTTAGCATTAAAGCCCTCAGACTAGTAACTACATTGCTTTCATTTTTTTTCTGGTCTATTTGCTCCTTTTGTATTGCATATACATACGTGATTGAGAGAGAAATGCCCCTACTGAAATATCCACTGGAGATACCTACAAAACAAAGGTCCAGAAATCTAATCTGACTTGTGATAACTACAACAAAATCAAAGCCACGTTCACAAAACTTTGGGGGAATTATAACCATGGAGGACTTTCAACTATCACTTTCTTTGATCTGGAAGATTAATGATACAGAGGATGTGACCAGATAGAAAAAAAAAGGGGAGAAAAAATTAAAGCCACACAAGATGATCACAAGTCCCTCTTCATGCATAAAGCATCGAGCACACCACATGCACAACTTGCTACTTTGATTACAATTCACTGGATTAGGTGAGCCAGGAATTTAAAGCACAAAGGTACCATGGCAGGAGAGGTGACAGGTGCTCTTCACTGCCATCCACCCAGCTCCAGCATCACAAGCCAGCTAGGCAAGAAATCCCTGCCTGGCAGGCGGAGGGGGAACAGACACCTGCAGTTACAGTGCAGCCTGTCTCCAGTGGAAGCACCTCAGGACACACTCCTCTGCGTAAGATGGAGGAACCACCACAGCCACCCCTCCAAGCTCCAACTGGGAGGAACAACAGGCCACACAGAGAGAACTGGGTACGGTCCTGCAGCACAAAGGAGAAAGGCAGCTTCCAGGAGCTGGACCACGGGGGCGGAGGAGCATCCGGCATGGCTGAGCGCCCAGCTCTGCGGGGAAGAGAGGAGCCAGCGCGTATCTGGAGGCAGAGGGACTCCAGGACACCTGCAGCTTCGCATGCTTCCTCCTCTCCTCTCGTTACTGAGGGCACCAGGATCAGCCCTGCGCTGCAACACACCGCCGAGCCCGTTTAAATCCACTGCTGGTCTCCTCCCTCACCATCCAGCGCCTGAGCACTGTGCCCCAGCCCCCACGCTACTGTGGGACCACCCCGTGCCCACGCTGGCTGTAACTCACACCACACACCACCTTTCCCAGGCTGGGGCCCAGCACCCTTATCTTGCTTCCCCCTCCCCACATCCTCACCCCACCGCTGCCGTTCGGAAACCCCAGCGCAGGAACCTCGGGGCACAGCAGTTACAACCTCCGCTGCGCACCAGAGCGCTGGCACTCCAGTCAGGGCCTCCCTTATAAATGTTCTAGTCTGAAGTCGTTAAAAACAAAAAAAAAAAAACCCCTCAGTTTAACCCCTCAAAGACAAGTCACATAAAGAGCTGGCAGCGTACGCTACTGCGCTGCACAGGCTTCCTTCCCCACGCCAACATCTGTCAGGTGGAGGCAGACATTTACCTTGTGGTACCTGGTTGACCTGGCACCACCAAGCCTGGGTGTCAGGAAAGGCCAAGCCACAAGAAGCCAACACCTTTCACAGGAGCTGGCTCAGAAAAGCTCATTCAGGTCTCACATGAGAGGCGGCCCTTAGGACATGGCAGACAGCAACAGCCCAACATCAGCCATCCTGACAGCAGCCCCGCACCAAAAGCTGGGCTGATACTCCTGTGTCCTCAGAAAATTCCCATCATACTTCACTTCTCTGAGTTCACTTCAGATCTCAGTGTTTTCTGTTCCCTTCCACAATTCCATAGCACACAGCGCCGCTATAGGCCCTGCAGACCTGCCAAATGCAACGCCAGGAGTGGGTGAATTTCATCAGCAAACGAACATCTTTATACTCATTTCCAACACTTTGCAAACCTTTGGCAGGAGGACAGATGCTCAGACTCAGAGCAGGTAACAGCACCAATGTGTCTCTGAACATAAATGATCGGTAACGTGGCCAAATGGAAAACTAAACACAAGTTCCACTCTCAGTACACGCTGCAGAGACATCACCAGCAGTGTCTCCTTCAGCAACACCTTCTTCCCCACAGAGTGACACACAGCAAACCTCCTGCCAGTGCTCAGGGTTTGCAGCCACAAACCAAGCCACCAACTTGAGTGATACCTCTCATTCCAGTGGGATTTATGGATACTTGGGACAAACTCTCAGCTCCTTGCAACCTCTCTAACCCAGCAACCGTGTCACCCCTTGGGAAGATTCCTGAACAATGTTTATTCAGCAATTGTTACGAAAACCCTGACCAGCTCTCCATGCAGCAGGCATTCTGTTTCCATCAGCATTCTGGAAGTTGAAACCCTTGCTGGCACTTCAGAGTCCCCATTTTAAATAAACCAAACCGAAAACACCTCTCCACGCTGTGCCCCGCACCTTCTCTTCGATGCAGAACTGACCCACAGAACAACACTAAGATAAGCTCCGAGTCAGGGACACAAATTACAACAGCACAGGCCTGGGGACAGTGCAGAGCAGTGTCACATCCTCTAGGCATCACCCAGGGACCCAGCCCTCCACCACGACCCTGCCCACGTTCTCAGGCAAGGAGGCCTCGTTCCCGCCACATCTCCCGGTTGTACAGCACGTCTAGAGGAAAATAAACCCAACAGGACTTAACAACCTCAAAGCCTGGGAACTACTTAATTCACTGGATATTAGTTTCTCTCCCCCACCCCGCCATTTTCCCTCCCACCTGCCAGGCCACCTCATTACTGTCACTCTGCATCAGTTCTTGCTACAGTAGTTTTCTTGGACCTTTGCCCTGTCAGTCAGCTTGAAACCTCTTCCCCATTGTACATCAGAGTCAATGGGAAATTAATGCAAGTCTTTGCTGGGGGGAGGGAAGGGCAGAGGGAAGGACGCTCGCTGCTGCCACCGGCACTGCCTTTCCTCCACCCTCTCCCCACCTACCCTTCACCACCATGTTGAGAAGCCTCATCCATATTTAGCTGGGCTTGCCCAGATCTCCACAACCGTTCCTCATGCACAGAGCCACACGTGTCTTAGAAGGGCAGAGCCCTTGTCTGTGATACAAAGTTCCCAAAGTAGAATCTTAATACTTAATTTAAGCCTGCTCAGTGACAACAATACACCCAGCTGCCATGTCCCAGCGTGAGGAACGGCCGAGCAGGGGAGAGGAACCTCCTAACATTCCTCAAATGTTCTCTACACTCGAAAAATGAAGGAAATATTTTCAAGAGGAGAGCAGCAAAATGCCAAAGTTCAGAAGTAACTTATTAATACCGCATGCTGACCTAACTACAGAGCCTCACATTAACTTTCAAATTACTCAGCAAACCACAATTTCTACAGCAATAATGTCTTAGAAACCTAAGCCACTGTGAACACTACTCACATAGTTTACAGAATTATTCCTGTGACTAAGGCAAGCAGAATGTGTGATTGCAGGGCTAGAGACTAAATTAAGCTTAGACAATGATTTTTTTTTTTTGTCTGATGCTACACTGACCTTGCAATCACTTTTCTGAGGAAATGGCAGATTAATATTTTCCTGTGAGTGAAATCCTCTGGCGGAGGAGGGACAATGAGAGAGATATGAACCTGGTTATCTCTGAAAGAAAAGCAACAGAACTGACCATAAACAAAGTACTGTCAAATACCCAAAGCAATCTTTTAACCTGTTTCTGCTACAGGCTCTGCAGTTCAACAAAGTCTTTAATAATGTGCTCTGAGACCAAATGATTCAGCAAAGCACCAACCTACCTGCTTATGCCAACTTAAGTATATGCTTAAGTGGTTTCACACAATAGGGACAGAGAAGATTCAGGCTCTGCAGATGAACTATTTTCTGAAACCAGATGTTTTTTTCCTAAGATGACTGGCTCTATTTACAGCTTCCCCTCCCTTCATAGCCTGACCCAAAACGTGTTTAAAGAGAACATAAAAATACAATTTAAGTCACATAACTATTAGGAGCAGCAAAGGCATCTATGTATGGCAGTGAAATAGAGGAGCTGTTCTCTTTCTTTCTCACCATAATACCTTACACACACCACGTTACCCCCTTCCAATAGCTCTCCTCTAAAAATAAGTTACAAGTTCCCCTAATGCTTTGGATTTCACAACATTTATGAGACTATCACCAGAGTCAACAGGCTAAAAAAAGAATCCATTAGCATTAACTGGCCTGTCACTGGCAGTGACAAATAAATGAATTTGATGGTTTTAGATCAGTCATTAGTAGACCTACCCCGGGGCTGATAAAGGCTCAGCACTTTGCAGACGAGATGTACTCAATCTGGAAGCAGAGGGGAATGCACAAGGGTGTGAGTGTGCTGCACTTCCATCTCCCTGACCTCCCTCATTCCAGACCCTTCCCTGGCATATACTGGAACAGCAAGGTCTTGGTTCAGAGAAGGTACCAGGCAGACACCACTAAAAACAATCCAGCGACACAGAAAGGCACAGGGAACGTAAAATCCCCTTGAAAAAACAAAATTAAATTTTAAAATCGCCAGTCAGATGTTGTTCAATTTTAATTTTCAGTTAGCTGTAAGTCAAAGGGAAGGGAAACACATTAGGACTACTCTTAACAATAAGATGTCCTTAGGCAATGATAATGGAAATAAATACGTTTTACACAAATACAAGACAGCCTGGGGGGATTAAAGACCACACGAGCAATCTATGGGAGTGACTGGGGAGAAGAAATTAATGTTTACATCTCCAAAACCAACAAAAGAGCAAAATCCAGCTCAGCTCTTGCTTCTGACAAAATCCACCTCACAGAGCACCTTGCACAGCCACTCCTTCCCCCGGCTGCCAGCACCCAAGGATGAAGATCATGATGTCTCAGATCACAGAAAGCAAGAACTTGAGCCCAGGAGTGATGGGTTTCAAAACCCTGGTGCTCTACTACCTCAGAAGACTTGGGCTGACTAGCCAAGAATCACTCATCACCTTTTCTATCTGCCTGGACAATGCCAGAGGGAGACAAACCTGAGGAGCAGCTTACCCTGGACAACAGTTCTACGTCAAGGCTGGGTAATGAGATGACTCAACACTGGCCATCAACCCCAAAAAGAAACCCCTTCTATCATCCAGTGAGGACTTCATATAGCAATGACTCTACAGGCAGATGGTACAGCAGCATCACAAGGTACACATCTATACCCAATGCCAAGAGCAGGAAACATTTCATCTCTAACTGCATCCAGACCTGCTGGGGAATTAGAAAAAAAATAAAATAATCAAAAGCACAGGGAAAAGTCCTGACCTTGCTGCTTTCTACAGCCTGATGGGGAAGGGTAGTAGGAAAGAAAGAATCCAGATTTCTGCTGGTGTGGTCAGTTCACATTCTTCAGGGAAATACTTCAAAGTCTACCCAATACTCGAAGTAAGATGGGAGGCAGGGGTCTAACCTGGAGGAGTTTACAGGCAGAAGGTGAGGAAACAAACCAGAGAACTCTTGATTTTCAAGGTCCATCATTTGCTTTGGAATAAAAAACTCTCTCTGCTACTCTGAACTCACGCTTATCAGGCTGCCAAAGGACACAGACACTCCACCCACTGCTTAACTAGAAGCAGACATCCAAACTCACTGGTTAGCTTTAAAAAAAGAAAGAAAAAAAAAATACTCTCCAGGTTAGCCTGGGTGTTATTCCAAAAGGGCATGCCCTCCATGTGCTGCTCTGAGAGCCAGCTTCACGTGGGTTTAACCAGGGGCGACTCCAATGAAAGGGGAGTTGTTGACACTCTGTTTTTTTTGCCAAAAAAGGAGGAACAGATGTGCACAACTGCACCTCCCAAAGCCCACGTGCCTGGCCTGACAGGAAACCAGCCAGTCCACAAACAAGGTACACACAGTTTGTGGATATGCCGATGGACCGGAGATGCCAGAACCAGTTACTGGTCCTGCACTGTCCTGTGTGAGGATAAAATACCTCTGACAGTAACATCAGTGTTCAGCATCACCAACCCACTACCAAACAAAAGGTTTTCCTCAACCAACAAAGACCTTTTGCTATTTTGTGACTGGATGCTCACCAGAACTTCATATCACACCCACACAGACCAAATCCCAAACTAGAACCTGCAATCCTGACAACAATCCCTCTGGACAACAACCCCTCTCAGGGGGCAGGATGCTGGACAGCCAGTGCTCAGCCCACACCACGAGCCACAGGAGCAGCTCCAGCAGCAGTTGGCTTGTCCTTTTTATTTCACAGTTGCTGAAGGCAATGTGTAGAGGCTGCAGTCACATACACAGTGCTCATGAACACTACTCCAGGCACTTCCACATTGCTGACTCCCAACCACATGCATTATGCCCCTGTAGTAAACACGGGGAAGAACAAGCACCTTGGTTCCAACCTGGAGGAACCAAACACTGACACAGCTCTGGGCAGGATAACTGTAAACTCTGACAGAAGTTTTGGCTGCTTCTGTTTCATACACAGCTTTGCACTCAAAGCATCCCAACTTCTAGACCAGCAAGTCACACGTAGGTATTTTCATGGCCAAGGAGCTTCTTCACAGACTGCAGCTGTTGTCCTTTTGCTCTTCAGGTTTGGTTTGGTTTGGGTTTTTTTAAATAAATCCCCAGGGCAGAGGGGTGAGAGTAGAAACTGCTTACATCTGAAAATATCTAACAAACATGCTAAATTTGGTAAGGCCTCTCTGACCTCCAGCAGGTCATGTCAGAGCTGACAGGCCACATATATTAAAACGACAAATTATTGCAATCTGCAGTATTCAAAGGGGGGTACGAAACTACCACTGCCCCATCGCTGCTGCTTTTTAAGGATTTCTAAATCAGTGGAATTACAAATGATCAACTGTTAGAGAGTGCCTTCCAGCACTTGGAAGCAAGACAGATTTTTATCAAGGAACAGCAGCCACGAGAAAGCCTACGTATATTCTTCTCCTCTCCCTGTTAGCCACAGAAATGAACCTCAACAAGTTAAACCCTGCAGCAAATTTCCTAAAACAATGGCTTGAAGTCGTCCTGGGCCTGGACTTGACAAGGAGAGCAGGATTACATGCCATGAAGTAATCCACTGGAGGCAATCACCCAGGGTTTTCTGCAAGGGTCACTCTGAAAAAAAGCAACCCACGACCCAGGGAAGAATGCTCGGCTCTTACAACCTGCCACTTCTTGCTCGCTAACCAATTTGCATCACCAGAGAGGTGTCAAATCACGGAGATGCCATTTAAAAAGCCCAAAAGAAAGCATTTTACTGGGCTGCAGTTTGAAAGGAGAAGACTGGCCAATTAAAGTGAATCAGAAAGGGGGGAAGAATCGAGTAGAAATCATTGTGCTCGCACAAATAAGGCGAGCGTGACCCCGCAGACCACAGTGAGCGTGTGAGCTGGCAACGGGGGCGAGTGCAGCCCGAGAAGCAGCACAGACACTGCACACCAAATGGTTAATGGGATGGATGGATGGATGGATGGATGGATGGATGGATGGATGGATGGCCTGCACAAGAGGAGGAATGCACCAGAGCCTTTCTTCCAGCTCTCAGCCTTGCTTCCCCCTCAGCACCCAGGCACCGTCACAATGGAAAGCCAGGAAGACCACTGAAAAACACCCAACTGGCATTTTGCTAAACACACCAGGAAAGAGACTACTCAGGAAAATAAGGAACCCAGGAACCTAGACAGAGACATTTCATTAAATGCCATTAATCTCCACAGACCCAAGCATCAGCTAATTAGACTTAAGTACAGTCACATTTTAACGCTGAGCATTCAGTATGCAACTAGAATAAATGAACAACTGAAGTCCAAACCCTTAATTCAGTACCTAATTAAAAAAAAAAAAATCCAGATTATGAAATGCAGTCCAGAGTTACATGTCATAAATGATGGAAAAATCTGTTCTCTATTGCATCTGACTTTCTCTGATTTCCTGATAAGGCTCCTTCCAATCTTCGTGGGTTTTTTTCCAAGTGCCCTGTAGAAATCCCAACACTTTAGAAAGGACAAGTGTGCAAAAAGCAGAAACAGACACTGATGAGCTCTCCAGAGAGAGAGAGAGCAAATCCCAGCTAAGAGTGGAATCCAGCATACGCTCCTGGATTTGCCCTACACTGGAAAGACATCTGCTCCCAAAACACAAGCAAACAAAAAGAAAAAAAAAAAATCAAAGAAACCCCTACCTGGATTAAAAAAAAAAAAAAATACTGTCTGTGGAAATGACCTGAATTTGCATTTTTTTTAACTCAAAATTTAACTCGCCAACATCCTCTGCGTGGGACATGCCCGTGGTTTTTTTAATTCTTATAGAAGTCGTCACATGGGGCAGCTTAACAGTGCTGCTGTAAACATTACAACTCTACAAATAACACTCTAGAAACAGGTAACAGGTAATTGAAGACAGTTAAAATGCAAATAAGCCTTCAGAATGGATTGGGAAGTGAGAAAGGAACATCAGCCACAGCACGAGATCATCTTCATACTTGAATTATGAAACCCTTCAAAACTGATAACTTTAATTGCACCTTAAAGACAGCATTAATCCAACAACATAATCCAGAAGCCACAAACCCTATAAACTATAAACTCTCTGCTTAGTGCAGAAGCAAGCCAGACACGCCATTATTCACTAATTAGTTATTAGATATGTCCTATGAAGAAAAGAACCTCTAAATATTTAACTACATTAGTTTGGTTTAAATTCTGCAAGTAGGCTGTTGGGTCTTGCTACTTTTCCCCCCTTACAGAAGTCACTAGCACCTCTCCTGAAATATACTCAGGGTTTGTAAGTTACACAGTTTTTCCCAGATGCATGTTTTGTACAATATTTACAATGTATTTGTAATTTGTACAATATTTACAATATATCTGTAAATATTTACAATATATTTGTAAATATATTGTAAATATTTTTTGTACAATATTTAACGCCAGGGTTACAGTATCTGCTCTCTTGAGGAGCTATATGCAGTAGAATTTTTAGGTTGAACTCATTCAGGTTGTCTCCTGCCATCAACTTTAAACCCCTTTTTCTTACTGACTTTTATCCCCAACTTTGCATCCCTGTCTTGTTTTTTTAACAGAACACTGAAGTAACTCAAGATGCTTAGCACGTATACGAGTGGCATCCACCAGCTAAATTAAGTTTTTCCAATAGACTCTCATAAACAAATAAAATTAAAAAAAAGGGCAAATTCCAAGTTTTCATTGAGCCTCTGGCTTCCAGGATTCCAGTACAAGTGACTGCACACTCAGATCTGAAACCAATCTGTTGTTTCCACTAGGTACAGCCCTCAGAGCAGTGACCACTTCACTCCAGAAGCGACTCCCCCAGAAGAAGTGGCACAGAGCAGCAGTGCCTCAGAGCAGGGAAGCCCCCAGACAGAGGGACGTTCCCCTTCACACGGCCACAGCGGCCCTGTCCCAGCGTGCAAACTGGCCGCGCTACGGCGAGAGCGGCCTGGAAGAAGGAGGTCACCTCTCCAGGCAGCCCGGTCGGCCGAGAGACTTAAAGCTCATTGTTCCCCTGTTCTTGCAACAGAACACCCCGTGGCCTGAAGAGCTCAGAGCTCCATCAGAAACTTGCTACCCAACGCTTGCTGGTCTCCAAACACATCCCTGAAGTTATACAAAAGAAAATCTGCAAACAATGAAGGCAGAGATACATTCCCATCCATCACAACCACAGAACTGAGAGCTCAGCTCAAAACAAGCCTCAAGTCTGCACTTAATCCAAACACTCCTCATAAACACCATGCAAAACACGCTGCGTGCACGACAGACGACGTAAGGAGCGACCATCTCCCGCTGCAGCCCGAGAAGGTCTCTGCTCTCCGGCCAGCCGCAGCGGGCCGGGACTGCGCGCGGAGACGGTTGAGCTGCAGCCACGGAGTTCCACACAAAGCAGCTCTCCTGGAGTTTCACAGCCATTCGCTGATGCCCTGAAGACGCCATGCACTCGGCTTTAAAAGCTTTCACTGCCAACTCCCTGCTTGAAACCTGAACTGCCTGGCAACAATGAGTCTCTGTGTGCCTAAAATCCTATTATCGATCCTCCTACTTACCTTGGGCTGTGCTCGTCGGGGAAATGCAACTTTAGGGTCAATCTGAGAAAAAAGAAAGGGGAAATCAACAAGATGGCTTTTGTTGGCAATTTATATACTTTAAAAAAAAAAAAAAAGTAAATCACTGAATTATTAATCCCTCATTTCTCAGGCTTATAATTCAGCACACTAGGTCATCTACAACTGCTCTGGAACTGAGGGAACACAGTCTGGGTTTGCCTGGGGAGGGTGTTTGACATGGGGAGGGAGACAGAGGAAGAAAACATCTCTTCTGCACACCTCCTACAGCATCTTCTGGGCAACAAGCCCCATCGGTGCTCAGGGAGCCCTGAACCAGTGTCTGGTGCTGCCTCTACCACAAAACTGCACGTTAGACGTTATCTGCACACTCCGGAGGCTGCACAGGAAGACAACCAACATTCCTGATCAAGATCTTAACCTGTTGGTTTTGACACCTGCACCTTCCTTCAACTGAGTTTGGGGTTTGACTTTTTATTCTTCTGCTTTGTTTTGTCAACTGACTAGCAACACTGCACAAAAAAAAACCCACAAAACACCAAGATTTTTTAACATTTCAATTATTAAAACTAAAACGTTACGAGGACCACAAGATCATCCTTCATAACGATACGCCAAACTGATCTGGTTTGCTCAACCTCAAAGAATATATGTGAGCAATGAAATATTACACAGGAGCATTTATGGGAAGGGAGAGAGACCAAGACACATCTGAACCATTCAGGCATTTTAAACCAGGGAAAACCAAGTTCTTAAAAAAGATTTTCCATGAAGGAATTACCTAAAGCGTTCTTGAACGAAGCTCACCAGCACAGAGACAAAAAGCAAGGGGGAAAAAAATAAAAATAATAAAAGCATCTCTTTTCCCAGTGCTCCCTTGTTTCAAGACACAGCACTGACTGCCATTGGGCTGCATATATTAAAAAGTGCATCCACTCTGCAATTCCAAAATGCTAATTCTGCAATTTCAAAAACAACTTCCAGACAGGTCATCTTTAACTAAAGCAATTCTTCTCTGCCATTCAAAAATGTCACTCGAAACCAAGATGACACCACTGCAGACACATGGCTGGATGTATATCAAAATACCTTTTAAACAACTGTCCATCTGCAAGTGTCATCTTTAAAAATGATTGCAATAAAATGTCTACGTGCTGCTGGTTTCACCTCTGTCTTCCAGCAGTATCTGCATTCAGACATGTTCTAAACAGTCTGGAAAAGGTATTTTTAAAGGACTAAATCCTCCCTTAACTGCACAACTGGTGATGCTTCTTCCAGTGTCATCTCTGACTACATGACAAACTGATGAAACTAATCATGTTAAGCCCTATTTACAAACAGAGGCTTTCTCTGGGTTTGGTATTTGTTGGGTGTCATCCTCCTCCCTCAAACTAACCCTAATTAAGAAAGGAGATGTTTCCATTTGGCATTGTTATTCCTCTGGTGATAAATATTCCTGTCACTGATTAAAAAAAAAAAAACAATCCCACAACAACTTGCCTCTCTTAAAAAGCATTTTTACTCAATTAATTTGTCAAAATTGGAAACAGCACAAACATTTGATGTGCAACTAATAAATTGATTGTCTGCATCAGATACAAACATAGTATCTTTTAAGGGACACACCTGAGAAATGAGTGATTACATGCCATTTTATTGTTGAAAAAGCATAAAAAGTAAAATACTTGATCTAGAAAGCTAACCTTTTCATAGAGATTAACATTATCTACAAATATATCCAGCACTGGCTAGGCATCTGTCTACTGGGGAAATACAACAGGTACAGATTTTCCACAGCAATACCCAAAGGTGGAGGCAAATATGCGGGTTCTTCCTTCCTGCAGCAAGCGTGGAGTCCTCTCCACAGAGAGCAGCAGTCCCAGCAGAAGGGCATCACTGCAATGTCCCGCTGGTAAAAACTCCCAAGAGCCATTAAACTCCAGAGCAACACATTCATTTCTGAAGGTCAGTTCAAAGACCACGGAGTTCTTTGCACCGCAGCCACAGCCCTTCTTCACTAACACAATTTTCCTTCACAAAACCTTTGGGGTAAACACTGCCAGCGTGAACACCGGCTGCCAGCGAGGCAAATCCGTACCTTTTGCATATCCCTGTCAACTATTTAAACAACAACAACAACAAACAAACAAAAAAACAACCAAACTTCTACCAAAAAAAAAATAAAAATTAGTTAGTTAGGTACAATTCTACTTACTGTATCTACAAGTCCTCTAGGAAATGACTATAATACTATTTCTGATATGAATGGCCATTACCTAAACAAAGCTTTTAACGTAACTGTAAACAAGAGCGACGTTTCCATGCCAATACCCAACCGATCTGCCTCCTGTGCTGAACGTTGAAACAGAGTCAAATGCTATGTTATACTAAAGAACAGTTACTACAATATGTCTACAAATAAACGGCTGAAGGGGAACCTGGCCAGTTCTGGGGTTTACTTTTAATCTGCGTTACAGATTCCAACATCAATTTCTGATTTGGATTGATTCAATCATTATCACACAAGCAAAGCTGAGGCAAATTTATCCTGGTCAAGCTTTTCACCCCTCCCCCAGAGAAGAGCAAATTAATACATTGCAGGGACTCGACTGGGAGACAGGAAAAAAGCTGGGGGAGGACCTAATTATAGTCAGAAATATGACAGGGTGTCCTCCCGTGATTTTCTTTTTTTTTTTTTTAAAACCCCTCATTCAAAACACTGTTTGCCTTTGTTCTTCTTATCTAAATTTATCTTTAAAAACACATAGAGCATATAGCTGTACATGAAAAGTCTGGTGAGTTTAATCTCAGGAGCACAGGTGAATCAGTTATCTTACCATATCTGATTAAACCTAAAATCAAATTATTAAGGCATGTGAAAGCACGGGCTACGTGTTCAGACAAGCCCAGCAGAATTTGTAGGTCAAATTAAAACACTAGATTCCACCTGCTTCCATGAGAGCCTTGGTCTTATTGTTTTCATATATTTCTTAAAAAAATAATAATATACTCATATTTGCTCCCTGCTGCTTCTATTCTTCATTTAACTATCATCTCACACACACAGGCACACAGGAGATGTTCCCGCACCGAGAGAGGGTTCCTCCTAACGCCAGGCTCACGTTAAAATAAAACCTTTAAGACCAGAACACCCACTACAACAGTTCCAGCAACGAGCACAGTGGGTACGTTCAGCAGCAGCTCTCTGCCAGCCAGTTACACCGACACCATCCTTCCCTTCCCAAACCACGACCCTCTTCAGACCGCTCCGGACCCAAGCGATGACCTCCACCAGTGTCCTTCCCCCCGCCCCCTCCCCTTCCACGTCTGCCGAGGCTTAAGAAAGTCTGAGGCACAAAAACTTCCCCTATTTTTGCATGGCTTTGGCTGCAGGGAGAAAAAAACAGGGCCCAAAGCTCCGCACGCCCGATACCTTTTGTCTGACCCAGTACTGAAAATGCCGTTAGAGGGTCAGGGGGCAAACCCGCAACCTGGGGGAGGGCGTTATTAAAAAAAAAAAAGCCTCAAAAAAATAAATGCAGTGTTTGTTTAAAAATACAGATCAGCTGAATCTCACAAGCCTTATGTTATCCACAGGAGACTCAGCACAGCGAAAAGCTCTGGAGAAAAAAACCCAACAAACTGGGACTTGTGCTTCTCCGCCACATCCCCTCTCGCGCTCGCGCAGAGCTTTCCATAAATTAACGCGTGCGTTTCATAAGGGCCCTGACATCACAGGTGAGGGGGAATCTCTCCAGAAAAATGACTTTGGGCACCGACAGCAGGAGCAGCTCGGGCGATGTCACCCCCACCTCGACAGACACACGTCGGTAAATAAATCACCGACCAAGAGCAGCCGAAAGTTCCCCGCGGAAAGCGCTCGGCGGCCGAACACCAGAAGAAGTTGGATTTCGCTCCACAGTTTTGTCAATGTCACCGCTCAATAAAACATAAGGCTGGGGGAGGAGCCATCGGTCCGGATGGGTAAATTCAGATTTAAAAAACGAAAGTTACCGCTTTGCCCGAGTTAAAGGCAGACTGGGGATGGGGGGGAAGGACAAAGCCCAACCACGCAAAGTCGCGGTTCAATGACAGCTGGACACCGCCCCACGAAGAAGGAACCACCCCGAACACCCAAAGAGCCCCAAACCCAGCGGCCGGAGGGGCAGCGCGGGGCGATGGGGGGGGGTCCCTGGGTGTCGCCGGTCGCGGAGGGCGGCCCCACGCACGACCTACCGTCTTGGAGTCCAGTTCGTGGTGGGGCTGAGCCAGGACTTTGTCTACACTCGCCGGATCCGCGAACGTAACGAACCCGAAGCCTCTGCGAGAGACAAAGAGCCAGGGGATGGGGGGTGGGTGATGAGGACTAGAGACAAGGAGAGCACTCATAAAAACCGGCCCTGCCTCCCTCCCGCCTCCCCTTCCCCGAGGGCTCCGGGCCCGAGGGCGGGCGGGCAGCC
>VXBZ01009310.1:99863-138967 GCA_013399135.1 Heliornis fulica | reverse complement strand
CTCTTCTCAGTGGCCTGTGGGGACAGGACAAGGGGCAATGGCCACAAGTTGGATCACAAGAGGTTCTGCACTAATATGTGAAAGAACTTCATGGTGAGGGTGAGGGAGCCCAGGGCCAGGCTGCCCAGAGGAATTGTGGAGTCTCCTTCTCAGGAGATATTCCAGACCCATCTGGATTCTGACCTGTTCTAGAGAACCTGCTTTGGCAGGGGGTTGGACTTGATGATCTCTGGAGGTCCCTTCCAACCCCTACAGTTCTGGGATTCTGTAATAGGACAAGAAGGAATGGCCGCAAGCTGCACTGGGGAGTTTTGGGTTGGAAATGAGGAGAAATTTTCTCTCAAAGAGCGGTTGGACACTGGAACGAGTTGCCCAAGGAGGTGGTGGAGTCACAGTTGGATCAGGTACTTAGGGCCATGGTTTATTGAGTATGTGGTAGGAAGAGGGCTGGACTGGATGATTTAGGAGGGCTTTTCAGATCTCAGTGATCCTACAAAAGGGCAAGGCCCACCTATGAGCAGAATCATCTTCTGCAGGTGGTGCCTCTGCTGTTAGCCATGACTGCTAATGCTGCTTTTCATGCCAGCAGTGGTGGTTGCCTCTGCCAAATATAACCATTCTTGTCTGAGATACAGTTGTACTGTGTGGCTGTTTGATTTTGTGGACCTATTGCTACCTAGGTGTGCCCCACCTCCTGTGCCATGGCTGGATTAGAGAACTGTTAAAGGGAGATTGTTAAATTGTGAAGTTGGAATGGAAAAATGAGCTCCTGGTGCTCTGTCTTTGGAGCCTGCTTAGTCTCCCTGGATGAGATGCTTTAAGTTACTCTTCTCGTTTGTTCTGGGCCCTCAGTAGGGATCTTGCAGATCCCACTGTAGATGAGTTAAAAACTTGACTTAAGCCACTGAGCTTCATAGTCCTGGGAGTTAAATGAACGGTCAGTATTTGCTATGAGCTTTTTGGTATCTATGCACCAACCTGTCCAGTGTATTACTGATTCATTTGTGGTTCTCACAGGGATTTAAAGAATTAACAAGTGCAACACTGTGTAAGATGTATTTAAATGTTTCTCTTGCAGATTTTCCGTAGGGTTAGAGACTGAACTTCATCATTCTTCTTTTATTTAGTAATTAAAATTATTTCCTTTTCTGTCAGTTAAGTCAGAAGATTAAAATTGCTAATGAATCATCAGTTGATTTTACAAGAGGGTACTTTGGTTAGTTTGTGGAAGCAAAATAATCTTCAGTCTTGAGTTTTCTAATGAGCTCTTCATTTCTGGGGAAAATAAAATGTAAGAGTGTATTTCTCAAGTCAGTCCTTAAATGGAGGTTTTATCTCGAGTTGTGCTGTTTGGCCCTTGGCTGGGGTGTTAGGCATTTAAAATGAAGCCAGCTTTATTACTTTGGTTATAGGATGAAATTTCGATGTAACTCCAGTTCTTATCTGACTGTCTTAAACTGGCAGTTTGTGTTCAGAAAGAAATGAGCATGTGTTGCTGCTGGCTGTCCTCTGGCTCCCTTGCTGCTAACCTGCCAGGAAAACCCCTGGGTGAGCTTGCTCTCTCATGGTAATTCCCTCTGCAGTCAGCAGCTACTTCCAATGTCTTTCTGACCACCTGCAGCTGCTGTCAGCTGTGTAAACTCAGCTTTAATTGACTTTCAAGTGTAGCTAATTACGGGGGCTATTTTGCTATTGTGACTTTTGTTTTGACTTAAACATGAGATCAGGTTTGCTTGTCACTTTTCACTTCATGCTAGTAAAACCCTCAGAAATGGAAGTTGTGTGTAGCCCTTAACTGATTTCATATGAGAAGTCCCCACCTGTTTTAATGTAAAGGTAGCTGATTTTTTTTCCCCTCTGTTGCCTGTTTTCTCACTTGGATCATACTTCACCATCATTTATAAAGCAAATCAGTTGAGTAGATAGGGTCAGCTGGAGCCTGAGAATTGTAGGGTGTGATGGTAACAGATGGTGATAGCACAGGGACCTCCAAGTAGGAAACATTTGGAAGAGGATGACATGAAGAACATGGTGGAAGGTGAGGATTGGGGTGAGGAGGTGGAAGAAACTAGTTGCTGGAGTGGGTAGGTAGATGTTGACCGAAGGGGAGGAGATTTAAGAAGAGCATGTTCAGAAATGTAATTAACTTGTCTCGTTGCCCATCCAGAGGGTGAAGGAGAAACTGGGAGAAACACATGGTTGTACAAGAATTAGGATTAAACAGCCCTTAGAGCAGGAACTACACCTCTAGGTAGGTCTCTAGTCCAGCCCATGGTGGTCCACAGCACAATGCTGACCTCTCCTTTCCCAGTGCTAGCTTATCTCCTATGTTTTGTGGTATTAACAGCTGTTCCAGCCCCTTACATGATACTTTGTGAAAACCCTTTAGTGCATGGGCACTGTCCCTTTAGGACAAGGGACACTGGCATGTTGGACACAGTAGCAAAGGCCTGGCCTTGAAGATCTGAAAGATCTCTTCCAGTTCACTGTTGCCCTGATGGATGTGCCATAAGGATGTAGATGGATCGATTCATTATGCACAATTTGAGTAAAGAGTGAGTTTGTATTTGCCTGAGCTGTTTTATTTATTACATCACTAAATAAATGGAAGCTCTTTTTCCTTTTGAGGAAATAAATAATCTTTGCTGTCCCAGCCCTATGCACAGCTTCCATTTCTAACTCGCTAGTAAAACCTGAAGCTCGTGGTTATATATTACCTGATTATTAACATTCAGCCAAAAAGCTCTGGAGCCAGGGTTCCTTGAAACAATATGTGCTTTTGATGGATGAGGATGCAGAGGAGGAGCCGGCAGTCGTGACTCAGTCCTCAATGAGGTTAGAAACCTTCTTGCTGCAATGAAAGTGCCTTCTTGCCAAGGGATCTCAGGAAATGCACCGGCTCTGCCTTCTAGGCAAGCCTGTGTAATTAACTTAAGTGTGGGATATGGCTTTTTGCAGGCATGTGTGATGTTCCTTTGGAGCATAATAAATCATTTTCATATTAAAAGCCGGAGGAAGAACCGTGGCTGTAAACCCCCCTTTGTAACAATTCTGCTGCCCTTGCATAGGGTTGTTGGTGAAAGTGTGATGGGTGAGCTCAGTACTCAAAGGACTAAGCTAACAGCCCCCACTCCTGCTGCAGAGAACCCCAGCCTGTATGGGAGCCTCTCTTACACTAGGGAGTGAATTACATTAGCTGTTTTATGCACCATTATAATCAAGTGGATTCTCAACTGAGATACTGCAGTGGCTTTACAGCTCCCTGAGCAGGGAGGTGGCCTTTTTCCCCTTGCCCAGCTATAATGTTCCCCCTTTCTTGTGTCAGAGAAGGGACAAAACCGAATGCTTGGCAGCCACAGCCCTGGGTGCTTTCTCAGCTGAATGTCCTTAATTAGACTTAGAGATGTTGCTGCAGATCAAGTCCCCTGAGTTTGTGTATTCTCTTGCACAGTCCCAGCAATGAAAGAAATTTCCAGTCCTTAATAGCAGGTGGCCAAGATAATACAGTTACTGTTGATCTTTCTCTTTTTTTTTCTCTCTCTCTGATGATATTTTGCTCTGAATTTCAGAGCAGAGCTTTGCTTTGGAGCGCTCTGTGTGTGCACTGTGTATTCAACATGTCATGAATTCTTAGGTGCCAGTGACTTTTCTGTCACTGGAGGCTTTCTTGTAAACCACCTTTCCCTCCCATTCCATAGGTGTTGGAGGTCACAGGTGTACCTACAAGGCTGTGTGGTGTGTGCTGCGATAGCTGAGGGTATGGTGACTCCTGCTGAGCTCAGCAAGGCTAAAGAGGACATTGCTGGAGGAAATTGTATGAGGCTTTTTTGGCCCTGAGCAATGCTTTCTCGTCCTCTGGAGCTGGATGCCGTGAATGGGGAAAGCTACTGATCTAATAACACAGCTTCAGAGGAAACACTGTGCTGCAGGAGCAGCAGAGAGGGCTCAGGGAGCGTCATGGTGGCCAGAAGGAGCTTTCAGGTGAGATTTCAGGAAAGATGAACTGTTCAGGCAATGATACAAAGATGCTTTCCAGACATGGGGATGGGCAGAGGAGAGCTTTGCTGTTAGAGGTTTTGTGTGCTGGATGTAAAAGGCAAGAAGTAAAGAGGAAGGCTGTAGGTCTCTGACACCGGTAGGTCACCAGAAGTGTTGAGGAGGTGAAGGTAACTGTAAGTGGCACACTGAAACAATCATATTATGGCTTGAAGAGGTGGTGGATTACCTTGCACTTACCTGATGAGGTGAACAGCTGGATATTATGGGTGCACAGACATGTAGGAGGATCCTCCTCTTGCCCTGTGTGTCTGCTGACCGTGCTCCAATTCCAAGTTGGATGTTTTTGAGTTGTGATGAGTTCCAGGTTGTTCTTGCACTGATAAGCCTTGCCAAGAGTGCAGCTGTGTCCTAACACCACCTCCTACCTGTGCAAAACCTGGGCACCCATGGGTGCTGCTTGAGATGGAGCTCTGGCAAACACAAGTCAGAATAAGCTGAGAGTCTTCCCCTAGAGCCAGTATTTTGTGTGTCAGGATGTGCACTAGAATCTGGGTATGTCTGAGGTTTTGTCTGTAGTATCTTCTAGAGTAATGGGAGTTTTGCAGGTTCTTGGTTCATGTTAAATAGCATGAATCAAGGTATAAAATGCATCACACACTGTGGCCTGCCACTGGTGAACTGGAGTGATACTGGGTTGTATTTACAGCTGTGTCACCATACACTGCTGTTCTGGGGAGCTGGTTTTTGGGAGTCTCTGTCAATGGTTTAGCACATCCCATGCTGGTGTTACTCTGTGCTCCTGTGTGCCACTTGCCAGGTTGTATGTGAGTATGGGCTGGGTGACAGAGTTGCTGTTGGGTACTGGGTGCTAGGGCTTAAAACACGTGTGTGTCCCTTGGACGTGGTAGGACGTCCCAGTGAGGTGTTTGCCTTGGTGTTGAGCTTGTCTGGAGACATCTGATGCGTGTGAGAAATCAACAATTGCGAAGGATAATCCATGGGCAAACCGTGTGGGGAGCAGTCAGAGTGTGTTCCCTTGGTTTGGCAACAGTTGTGCCCAAAGTTTTGAATTTATTTCTGATGGAAAACTAACAAAGCTTCCATCTAGAATCTTGGAGAAAACACGTGTTTTCTTTAGCTACATCTCCTAACCTGCTGCTGCCAACAGCCTTGAGCTCAGAGGACACGTACCCTGGCGTACTCATCCTTCTGCAGCTAATTTGAAAAGATCCTGAGCTGGACATCTGCTTCCTTTGGAGTGAGACATCTCTGTTGAGAGGAGACCACGGGGACATCATTAAAATCTCGAGGCGCTGTGGCTGGTAGTGTAGCAGCTGTAATGGATAGTGAGAGAGGGATTTGAAGCAGAAAGTAAGAACATGCAGGTTTAATGAGGGACAGCATCCTTCAGAGATTGAGCAAAAGTATTTCTGTCTTTTCTGTCCTTGGGGTTGGAAAATTTACTCAGGTGGGGTTTTTTTTTTGTTGTCAGTGACTCTGGACCAGCTCTTGCTTTCTAGCTCCTAACCTTGACTGTGGGTCTTGGTTTGCTGTTAGCTTTGAGCAGCTCCTGCCTCGGGCCCTCTTTGTTGCCTGGCCTTGGGACCTCTGTGGGGGATGGCCTGTCTGCTCTGGCAGTGACTTCTCCCACCTGCCCTCCCAGGGGAACGTGGTGATGGTAGCAGCACTGAGAATCCAGAGAGTGGGATGCGTTCCAGAGGTGTGTTTGGGAATACAGGAGTCAAAAGCATCAGCAAATCCTGCTGCTCCTGATGTTCTCTGATTGCTATTGCCACACAATTGGCTGGGCTGAGCAGTGTGATTTTTCTCATCTCTGTGAGGAACAGTCCCATTTATAGAAACTGAATCACTGAGCCACTGGGTTTGGCTCAGCCTGGCTTTTTTCCTTCAGATGGGTACCAGCCTTTAGAACCATGGCAAATCTTGACATCATTGTCTTCTGCTTTCTCTTCCAACCTTTTGGTACTTCTTTTTTCTTTCTTTTCAGATATGATTATTAATGCCCAGTTTTGGCTATTAAAGACCTGTCTGAACCTTTCGGTCTCCTTTCCACTCAAGTTGTAAATTATTTGTGCCAAAATGAATCTGCAGGAGTGAGTCAGGATCTTCCTTCAGTACCTGCTTGTAGGGAAGGTCAGCCAAAAAAATCCTGCTACTGTGTGGAATTAGCCAGAACCATGCCTTTCTCTTAATTCAATCACACGTTAATTTAATTGCATTACTGCTAACAGGATAATTATATTTAAAAAAACCCTCAAACAACCAAAACCCAAACCACCCAAACTTGAAACCTCTAGTGTTTCTTTTTATTTTTCTAAGCAATTAGGTAATTGATTAAACTACAGGCTATTGTTAGTGCAATTACCTGAATTGGCTCTTGATTGATAATGACAGTGAAGAAAAAAAGGCGTTTGGGGTAAAGTAGCCAAAGAACATCAACATGATTAGCATTTAATTTATGCAAAACTTGTTGTTATGCTGAAGTTACTGACATGGACACTGTGGAGTTTCACACAAGCGGTTGTAGACCCCTTGGTGGTTGTATGCCTGAGTAACTTACAGTACAAGAGGGACACAAGGCTATTGGAGAGTGTCCAGAGGAGGGGGATGAGGATGGGGAAGAGTCTGGAGGGGATGTGCTATGAGGAGAGGCTGAAGACACTGGGTTTGGAGAAGAGGAGGCCGAGGGGAGGCCTCATGGCGGTCGGTGGCTTCCTGACAAGGGGCAGGGAAGGGGCAGGCGCCGATCTCCTCTGGTTGGGGACCAGGGACAGAACCCGAGGGAACAGCACGAAGCTGAGACAGGGGAGGGTCAGGCTGGGTGTCAGCAAGAGGCTCTTTCCTGAGAGGGGGTTGGGCACTGGAACAGGCTCCCAGAGAAACGGTCACAGCGCTTGGCTGAGGGCAAGAAGCGTCTGGGCGATGCCTCAGCCCCACGCTCTGACGGGGCTGCCCTGTGTGGAGCCAGGAGTTGGCACTCAGCGGTCATTATGGGTCCCTTCAACTCGGGAGATTCTGGGATTCTGTGATAAGGATTAGCTTTGTGATAGCTGGATGAAAGGGGCTGTGTGGGGATGGATGGGATGTATTTATTTACAGCTTTTGTGAGCTGTGATATCTGTGGCTGTCAACATTTGGAGAACAAGGCTGGTGGTTATTGGTCTAATCCTTGCTTGCTGCACATCGTTTTTTCACACTAATTAGTGTGAAAAATACGTGAAGAGAAATACGTGTACCTGCACACAATGCTTCAGCTGAAGCATTGTGTGCAGGTACACGTATTTCTCTTCAGTTTCCTTTTCTCCTCAATGTGTTTGGTGAATGTTTGGATTCAAGCAAATTGGATTTCTGTTGCTGTATCCCAGAGCCTACGGATGTATGTGGGACTGTGTGGCACACGTGTACACTGTTGCTTGCTGTGAGACAGCAGCTTGAAGGCTCTAGTCACCCAATAATAGCATGACCTGCTGTCTAGCAATGCCCCAAAATATCTTTCCCACAGTTTTTCTTTGTACATGTGGAATTAATCTGATTATGTTTCCTTCCACTGTGCTGTTGGAGACTCTTCCATGCAGTTGATTTACACGTTCTGGCAAGGACCAGTGATACAGTCAGCGCCGGGGTCTGCAGAGCTTGTTCAGTGCTGGCATAATTAGCAGAAGGCAGAAAGTGCTTGCTGCTTTTTTTTTCTTTATTCCATATCTTTTTTTAGTTTGTCAATGACAAGCCAACTGCTAGTGTTTGTGGGAATAAATTATGACTAAAATAATTTGCATTTTCAATGCAAATGAACGGAAGCGTCAGCAAGGAGCCTTCTGCTTTCTTGCTGGTGCGCAGACGGGGTGCTGCCGCCCGAGCAGCCCAGCAAGGCACTCGGTGTGAAATAAAGCTAATTGGACTAGCTGAAAAATGAAATGCTAATTCCTGGGCATGTGATTTAAGATGACATTGGCGATGGAGGATTGTGAGGTGCTGAACCACTGGCTAAACCAATCACCAGAGCTGTAAATTAAGAGTTTGAGTTTTGTTGTTCCATGAGTTGCTTGTTGTAACACTGCCTGAATACCAACTGGGGCTGTGGTTTAGTGCAAGGTGAAAGCTGCCTGTGGATGTCAAACCAGGTGGTTCTCACACAAAATGCCTTTCAGACAAACCAGGACGGTGGCGATCCATCTCTGAACATAGAGCTTTCTTGCTGGAAGCTCAAGGTCAGTTTTCTGCATCATTTATTGATTTCTGGGCCTGTAGGTGCCAGAAGGACAACATGAAGAGGGTTTTGTGGACTGCCTGTGGCCAAGGAAAGAAAAGCAGGAGTTCAGTATGGTCTTTGAGTGCAGGAGGCATTCAATTACTTCAGTGCAATTGTAGCACTAGTTGACTGGTGTTAATACCTCATACCTCAGTTCCACATGTTGCACCTGTTTTAATACCTCCATCCTCTTCTTTCCTTTTTTTTTTTATAGCCATGTTACTGAAGATCACCTTCTGTTCTGGAGGTAGAGGCACAGTGAACAGGTGAATCTATTCAGCCAGACAATCCTCCAGTAGATCTCTCTCATCATGGAGCACCACGGCAGGGAGGAGATGGACTCCAAGGAGGAAAGTCCTCAGGTGTGGGCTGACTCTGCTGAGCAGGAACAGAATACTGCTCAGGTGACTAGTGCCTTCCAGAGCTCTTGGTTTCTGAGTTGGGCTTGGAGCAGTGGCTTAGCAAGCAGGTGGTCCCATTCGACTGGTTTTGATGGTTGGGAAACTGCTTTCATTGGAGGAGAAATACCAAAGGTGTCTGGGGGGATTTGGGATTGAAGCCTCGCAGAGTGAGCTCTGCAAATGCTGCAGTGGGCATGCAGACATCTGCAGTGGGCATGCAGACATCTGCAGTGAGCTGAGCGAAACCAGCCAGTGGCTGTAGATGTTTCAGTGCACAAATAGGTGGATAAGCCTGTGGGAAAGCGAAAGGATATTTGGATTAAGGAATATTAACAAAATCTAGGGTGTGTGGCAGCCCATTTTGATGGCATCAGTTGAATGGGTTGGGACTGTGGGTGGACCTTGGGGAAGGTAATAACAAATAATTTCCTTCCGGTCAGACATCAGGGAGGAGAGAAATGTTAATTGTTAGGGACTGAGTCAGACTGTGCTCTGCATGGCACTCTGAGACAATGCAGCTGAGAATTTCTAAAGACTGTAAATTGATTTATTCTCTTGAATATGTTATCATGGGGGTGCTGCCTGTCATCTGACCTGCAAGCTGAGAAATTCTGGCTGCCTGGGGTAATTTCCAGCTTGGAAATTTGCAAAGAAAGGCAGATTTCAGTGGTTTGTGCTGCATTATCAGTACGAGGGGACAACCGTGCTGCCGTTTGCACGTGGCAGCTTTATTGCTTAATTAGTATTTGTGGAGTGCTCTCCAGAGGTGAAACACTGCATCATCCTTACTGTAGTGTTGCATGAAGATTTATTGTACAGAAGCAGCCCTTGGCATCTGTGGGGGAGGTGTCTGAGAGAAAAGCTAAAAGGTGAAACAAAACAAATAAAGTATGTAACTCTGACATTAGTTTATGGGAAAATATTTTAGGGGAATGTGAATATGGATGCTAAAACTAGTTTTCGTGTTAAGGAAGGCTGCTAATTATCATTTGTGATGGTATTGTTCTGTCAAAATAGCTTGTTTGGGTTTAAACTGCTGCCCTAGTCATAACTTGTTCTGGTAGTCCTTGGAATCATTGCTTAATAATTTCAGTTGCATGTTTCTCTGTTTAAATAGCTGAATTTTTCCTGATACTGCATGTCTGTACTACAGAGAAGCAATCTTACATCCACTGTTGCTGCCTCATGTTAGGTGCAATTCTATTATTTGAAGCTGTGTCGAAGTTAATAGGTTCTGTTAGCCATTCATCCAGCAGAAAAGATTACCTCCAACTACAGAAGGAGCTGGATGAAGTAATTATCATAAATCCAGAAAGGAATATGACAATAAAGGGAAATGTACACCAATAAATCCCACAGATACACTAGTTCAAATCAGAACTTTTTTCTCTTATGAATTTTCCAAGCCACACAAGTAAGAACTAAGTATGGAAGGTGCCTTTTATACCAGATAGGTCTTGGGTTAAAATGTGGAGTAAACCCATTTGGTTTATGTCTGTATTTCTCTGTTGTTGGCATAGTTCACATAAAATCTTTGTGTTTCTTCCAGGTGCACTTTGTCCCAGAGGGGGGCACAGTGGCACAGATCGTGTACAGCGATGAGCAGGATCGGCCCTCGCAGCAGGTGGTCTACACAGCGGATGGCACCTCCTACACCTCCGTGGACACCTCGGAGCACACGCTCGTTTACATCCATCCTGTGGAAGCTTCACAGGCATGTGTGGTTCTGAACCCACCCCCTTTTGGCACCCAGAAAACATAACACTGTTGTTTGAGATGAAAGCCAGCTACCAGCCAAGTGGTACGACTGGAAAACAGCAGGCAGTTGCTCTCAGTGCTTTTTATCTGCCCATTGCTGAGCAGGGACTTCATGCTGCTCATTTGTCTGGTGTGCAGGCGTGGTAATCAAAGGATGTCGAGGCCATGAATTATGGAATGCTGGTTACTTTGCTGAAGGTGGATGATATTTTTAATTAAATCAAGTGTTTTCCAAAACACAGATAACCTCTCCAGAAATTCTGCCTCTGTATTCAGCAAAATGCAAAGAGCAATCTCTGCTCTTGTTTTGCATTGTACAGTTCTTGTAATTGATAGTTACAATAACAGTCGTGTCTCTTTGCAGAGGATCTTGGTGTATTCAATCTCACTTTGTACTCTCTCTTCAGAGAAGTTGGTGGTTTTTATAGTTATATCACATAGCTTTTATTCCCTGCCAGCACACGTTCATGTGGAGTTAATATAGTATGCAGCTCTATCTCTTGAGTGTGCAGATAAGAGGAACAGGCATGCTTTGTTGAGAATATTTTACATTGTCTTTGCTGACAGGACAGATTAGCTTTGCCATGAAGTGCACTTATTTGACACCTGCAGCAGCACTGGTCTAGCCTCATGTGGCGTGGTCTTTCTCAGGAACTTCTTAGCTGCTACATAAAAGCAATTCACGTGTGGAGGGATGTTCTGGGATAGTTTAGTGGAAGAAAAAAACCCAGTGTCCTGGCCATCAAATTCACGTGTAGGATAGCCCTGACCACATATATATATCAAATATCTAACCCCCTTTTTGGAAGAGCACCACCTAACTTCAGTTTAACTCACACGTACACTCAGGTGGGTAAGTTGGGTTAGCATGCTGTGGTACCAAGCACATTAGAAGTTAGCAAAGGATCAAATGTGGGTCACTTGTCGGTGGCAGGGTAATTTCTGTGTGAGTTGGGAGGAAACAACCCCCAGGCTGGTTTGATAAGCCTTTTTCACTTTGTCTAGACTCTGTTTACAGATCCGTCCCAAGTGGCTTATGTCCAACAGGATGCCACGACCCAGCAGGTAAGAAAGAGACATTATTTTTCTTGGGTTTGAAGCTGTAAGGAAACATACAGATTCTGATCCAAATGCCTTTAAATTCATAAAGAACTCTCAGGGATAGAAACTTGGGATCAAATTGTAGATTTATCAGAAAGTCCACAGGGAAAGTTCAATTCTTGGCTCTCTTACCTTACTAGGGCATCCTAGGCTTGAAATAAATAAATTTTTGGTATTTTTTTCCTTTTTTTTCATCTGTTTGGGACATGAAGGATCTTTAGATAAATTTTACTAATACCTTTAGGGACTGCACTGTGCTGATCAGGTATAGGTGCTGTTAGATCTCAGTCTTGGAAGTCTGCACTTATCAAGACTTAATATTATTCCTGCATGATGAGTCTTTCATTGCATGTGGAATTCGACACATTAGATCTGAATCTTTACTAATGCCTAGTTACTGACAGTCTTGGAGCAGAGTGAAGGGCTGAATGTGCACTGAAAATAAACTTTCTTCTTGCTAAAAGATGTCCTCAAAACTGTTGAGGCACAGGGGGAGAATGATGTGCTTGACACAGTGAAGGTGTTACCTGTTTCTTTCCTTTTCTCTGGAGGCAGTCAGAGTGGCATTCTGCAAATGCTATGTGATTGTCCTTACAAATATATGATGTAATTAAAGGCAGAGCTTAATTAGACAGTGACACTGTCAGTAGGGATGGCGTGCTGTAACTCTCTCACATGACCAAGGGCACAAACCCTTGTCTGTGTGTCCTCAGTCTGTTCTCCCTTCCGAGGCTGTCTATGACAGCAGTCCCAGCAGAGATGTTTGCCTGCCTGTGAGTAGTTACTCCCTCACTGTGGCAGCTCCAGCAGGTGTTTCTGCATCAGCTTTTCACATGGGACATCCCTGAACTGACAACAAATGTTAAAAATAATAATCAAAGCTCCTCTTGTCTTTCAAAATACACTTGATTTTAAAAAGAAGTTGAGATTTAAAAATAATGCCTATATTCCTTGCGAGTGTCTGACACTGTAGGGAAGTAAAGAGATGCTTGAAGTGTGATTAGTGGTAGGAAATGCTAATATGAGGTACAAATAGACACAAGCTTGTGTGAACCTCTCGTAGCTGGCAGTCCTGGAGGTGTGCCACTGAATAATGATGCCTTTTCTGTTGCCACTTGGCATCAGAGATGTCAATACCAGACAGCTTGGTTCAGCTGTCGCCTTGGCGGTTTTCTCCTCCTTGTCACATGGTTCCCCAGAGTCTTTTTGCTGTGGTTTTTGAGCAGTTTCATAAATTACTCTTAATACCTCTTCAAACAAAACAGCTAGATTTGAAGTTTTAAGACTGTCTATCTGCTTATGTTAGGGATTTTTTTTTTGTTTGCTCCCTCACTGTTGGTGCAGCTCGCTGTTCCTGTTTTATCTGCTATTTATTAAACACTGGAGAGGCACAGGGGATTTCATTCCAGTATAAAAGCTGTTCAGTAGTCAAAGGCACAAATGAGAAGCTGCAGGATGTCATCTGTAGAGGAGGATGACAAAATCATGTGGGATATTGGCTCAAATTCCTGTCTAAATGAGCTTGAAGCCAAGACAGGAAAGGTGATTCCTAGGATCTCAAATCTCCTGTGTTTTATTGCTGTGTGGTGGGAGCAGTATGGTAATATGCATTCATTTTCTTTTTACTACACAAAAAAGGAGTATGAAAATAGCCAAAATGGTGTATTATGATCAAATGTAAAGAAAAAGTCATTGTTGGAATCTGCTAATTTGAGTACTTGATCTTTTGATGTGGTTCAATATACCCTCTTGTTTTTATAACCAATCGTGGTTGGCTTAAGGATAGGCAAAAAAGAGATGTTGCTTTTTCCTTCTTTAGATTTTCACTTAAAAAGTGAATTTGGAGATAGAAGAGAAAAAGACCCTAAATCACTGCTTTTACCAAGAGCTAAAGAGCTTCTTGAATCTGTTTCTAGTGCAGTTTGAACCCTGACTGGATAGAACTTAAAGCCAAAAGTGGGAGATAGAAAATTCAAAGGCTGCAACATCTAGACTGAATTTTGAAGCCTTTCCCTTTGTCCCTGGATCTGCAGGCTTTGCCCAAGTCCATTAACAAAAAAACCCTCCACAAACTCATGGAAATGCTGCAGTTTTTGATCTAGTGTAGGACTCAAAGGAGCTTTGCATGCAGGGCACTGCCCATACAGAAGTGACGATGGAAATGACCCAGTGCTAAAATGAGTGCCTATAATTTTAGGTAACTGTCCTCTTGCCTGCTGCTGCTCAGAGCATGAATCCCACCAACCTGTCCGTGCTCGGCAACGTTGCCGAATCCCCCCAGCAAATGGCTCTGGAGCAGGCTCCACAGACAGATAGAGTAAGTTGCCAGGCACCCTTTTCTTCTAACTGTCCGAGTGCACCGGTTTCATCGCTCCATCGTCTCGGGAGGTGAAACGTGTCTGGGTGATATGGGAGGAGAGAAAGCTGCAGTGCAGATTGGCACTGTCTTTCGTAGTCTCACTGTGGAGTGTGTGGGGTTGTGGGGTTTTTTTTAGGGTGACATCATGTATTTAATATAGGAAGAAGCCTGCTGTACAGATTGGTCTGTCTTGAGCAACCACCTTCAAATGCTCTTCTCAGCTTTGCAAAGCAGAGTTAACAGAAGGTGTAAGGCTGGCTGTCACATAGGACTAACATCTACTCAGTCTCTGCCAGACTTTTAAGACAGCTTTACTGTGTGGAGTAGTTCTCATTCTTTACCTGAGAAGGTGGTGTGAGTGATGGAGTATCCTGTGCAGTGTGCTTCTGGTCATTTTTTCCCCTTTTTTTTTTTTTTTTTCCTAGGGAAAGGAAGGGATAAACTCAAAAACTAGTGAGAGAATGCAATGCTCTCAGCTGTCCTCTGTGTCCTGTAGTTTATATCTAGTGCTTGTGTTGTCTCGTTCTGCATCGATCTCTACGCGTGGGCTCTGGGTTTTAGTTTGATTAAACGATAGGAGAGCAAAGATAATGTGCTGAGGTGTGGGGTTCTCTCACTTGTACAGAAGCTAAAACACCACTTTAAACTCTCAAACTTCCAGGGAGCCTGGGCTTTGTTTCAGCCTTCCTGTGAAGGCCCAGAGTTCTGATTTTGGCTTCTTGCCCTGAGAAGTCAGTCCTTGGCAGGTTACAGAGCCAGGCAGTGGCACGGAGCTGTTGTCCTGAGTGAGGCTGGCAGCAGCGGGGCGCAACATCCCTGGGCAGGCAGTCAGCATGTTGCTTTGCTTCCCCTTGCCCTTCCTCCCATGAGAAAGGAAGCAGAAAGGTTAGGCCAGGAAGAACATTCATTGCTCATCTGTGTAAGAGTGTTTTTCCTGGTGAATCATTTTTGATTTTGTTGTGAATTCTCTTCTCAGGCATCGTTACCGGTGCATAACCAGGTTTTACCTCCTATGGAGGCCGTGGATGGCTCTGACCCTTTAGCACCTCTGCAGAATCAGATAGAAAGGATGGAAACGAAAGAGGAAGATGATGAGGATGAAGATGAGGACGAAGAAGGGGAAGACACTGACATGGATGAGTGGGACCCAGATCCACCTCGACCCTTTGATCCCAACGATTTGTGTAAGCATATGATGTAGTATGAAGAGTATTAGCTGCCTTCCCCTTTTTTTCTTTGCCCTCCATCATCCTTCTAGTAAATGGAGCTGAAACCTATTCAGATTTTGGCAGCAATAAGTAAATCCCATTATACCCAGACTTGTAGGCTCATGTTAAGCTGCTGTACTGCGACAAGGTTCTGTCTTGTGGAGTCTCTGAACCATGTTGCTCTTGATTTTGCAGGAGGTTTTGCCGTTTTAAAATATAGTCAGGGTATCAGAATAAATGTTTCATAGCTGGGGCAAAGATACAGAGAGAGATAAAGCTATCTCTTCTGAGCTGGTGTGAGTGTCTGCCTGGCAGTCATGTCCTCTCTGACTCTGTGTTGCAGGGTGTGAAGAGTGTAATAACGCACATCCCTCTGTGTGTCCAAAACACGGACCTTTGCACCCCATCCCAAACCGGCCTGTGCTGACCAGGGCAAGAGCCAGCCTCCCCTTGGTGCTCTACATCGACAGGTTCCTGGGCGGCGTCTTCTCCAAGAGGCGTATCCCCAAGCGCACGCAGTTCGGCCCTGTGGAGGGGCCCCTCGTGAGGCAAACTGAGCTCAAAGACTGCTACATCCACCTGAAGGTAAGGAGGTGTCTCTGTGTGAGAGGGCTCAGTTAGCACTCAAGCTCTCCTTGTCATGAGATGGTGCTCTGTCTTGATTAGTTACTTCACTGGTGATGTTCTCCTGTTACTTCCTTCTCTAAATAGAACTCAGAAATGCCCAGATACCTTTGGCTTGAAATCTAGCCTGTTATTCAGGGAGATGCAGTAATGGTTGTGAACATTCTGGCATTATGGTATGATGATATATAGAACTTGTAACATGGAGTGCTGTGAATCACCCTCACATGGGCTGAAGCAGCATCTGGACATAAAAATAGCAGCCCCATCTGAGGATGTTTTGCAGGGATAATTCTGTGTCATGCTGTAACTTAAACTAAAAATATTTTTCTTCCCTCACAAGATATAGGGGAAAGGAGAGATTTTTCTTCCCTTTCCTGTGCCAAGGTTTTGCTGTGAGGTATAATGGATTTGACTCTCTTATTCATTTATTTACCAGTTTCATTATGAGAGTTGGTCCTTTATTGGCTGGAGATCGGGTCCATAGTCTTAAAAGCACTGATCTCTGGTGGTGGGCATCTGAGAAGGAAGAATCACTAATGCAGCAGAAGTTCAGCTAAGAAAGTGCTGCCACCAGCTTGATGCGGTGTCACGAGTTAGGAAATGAAAGGAGAAGTGTGTCTGCTAGCTAGAAGCATCTGACAGCTCATGCAATACAGCCTACCAAAGCCATGGCTTTGTTCTTGTGCCTCACTCGTAGCCCCACCTCAAGTGCTGTGCCAGACGCTTTTAACAAATGCTTCTTGCCCTTGAAAGCCATGGAAGGGTCTATTGTGCCTTCCTACTTAAATCTCCACCTGTATTGAAATGTTTTTCAAAGTACTGCCTGTTTGGAAGTGAGCAAATGAGCTGTGCCTTCGTGGCTTTCCTGGTGTAAAAATTGCATGAGTACAGCAATTCTTTATTAGCTTAATTATTTTTTTTTTAAGAAACTCGAGTTCCTTAGAACCTGCTGCTGGGCACTTTTTAATCACATGTAATTGGATTTTTCTACAGGTGTCTCTTGATAAGGGTGACAGAAAAGACCGAGATTTGCAAGAGGATCTGTGGTTTGAACTTTCTAGCGAGGCTCTTTGTAACTGGATGATGTTTGTGCGTCCAGCTCAGAACCATTTGGAGCAGAACCTGGTAGCATATCAGTATGGCCACCATATTTATTACACAACCATTAAAAACGTGGAGCCCAAGCAGGAACTCAAGGTATGGTATTGCTGGTGTTTCAGGACACATTTTTCTACTGATGAAATCAACTCTTAGAGTCGTGACCTCTTGAGTACGTCTCCAGGTGCCAGAAATGATTGCTCTAAGTACTTTTAGGGCTTTCTCCCTCTCTGATAAAGCAGATGATGGCCTGAATCAAATGTCACTGAAATCAGTAAGCAGCTAGCCACTGACTTAGGGATTTTAAATGAGCTTTGGCTCGTGTCTGAAACGAGGAAGTTTAAAATAACAGTATGTAAATGATTTGTCTGTCACTATCATGCTTTACACTGCATGTATTTTGCTGATGCAATTTGATTTTTGTTGCAGCAGTCTTGTTCTTTTTAGTTCTGGATGCCCTTACCAGTTAGTCCTGTGTGCCCTTGACTTGTTTTCTGGTGCCTTAAGTGAATGTGGTCTCTCACTTTACCTGGCTTTCCTGGAACTTTTGAAACTTTGCATGTGGAAAATGATAAAGGATTATTATGACTTCCCTGTGAGTTACTTTTTGTTCCCTCACAAAATATATTGATTACTTTGAGCTCAGAGCAGCGTGGCTGACTGTGGTGGCCTTTGTTTTCAACAGCTTTTGGGGAATTGGGGGTAACAAAAAACCCCTTTGCTATCAAGAATTGGTTTGTTGTCCTTCAAATACTCTTCTGCTTGTAAATGTCAGCAGTTTAACAACACCCAGTTTAAATGCACGTAGGTAAACCAGGGAGTAAGTGCTTAGATGCTGTTGCTCATTAAGAGTTTCTTTTTGGTTTCTCTGAAATCAGTCCTTAATTTGTTTAAACTGAATCACTAGAAACCTTGTTAATCTATTTTAATGGTATCCAAACATCATTTTCTCAATCAATTTGAAATCAGGCTTTAATTAAATCTGTACAGATCTGCCTGCAGAAGCACCATTTTTCTTTCTTCACGTGTTAGTGATGTCTTTTTTTTTTGGGGGGGTGGGGGAATTGATATGATAATTGCCAGCTAATTACCTAGACTCTGCAATCTGTTTTCCTCCCCAAACGGGGCATTCATATCAATTTTGTCCGAAGATCGATCTAGGAGGATCAGTCAGTTAAAGCTGAGAAGTTCTCTATTGCATGACAGGTGAGTAGTAGTAGTACTCTGGGAACTTCTGGCTTTATTCTTTGCCCAGCTGCTGAGGTGCCCACCAAGTACCTGCTGGGGAGCCTGACGGGACTAAACATGCCACTCGCTGCTGTGAAAGCACTCTCAGCCCGCTGCAAGTTCCAGCCTGCCCAAGCTTCTCATGCTGGAGATCTGTTTGTGCCTTCTTTAAGAAATCTCTTCCAAAACTGGAGCATTTGGATTTAAATAACGAAATGAATTGGGAAATGAAGCAAGGATTCTTGGCTGAAAGGGAGCATCTGATTTTAGGCTCTCGTAAACTTGGTCTTTCTGCCTTCTGTGGTTCTGCCTGCTGAAGGCTTCCTCTTGTAAAGACAGTGGGTCCAGCACGCTGCAGCCTGGCAATTCTTTGTCTTGGGAAGCAGGACCATGCTGCACCAATCCATCAGAAGCTTAGAAACTTTTTAAATGAGTCTCTGGACAGTGCTGCCTATTTTTCTATGTAAATGGAGTGGGAAAGAAATGGGAACTAATCCCCTGAGTCAAAAACTTTCTCTTGATACAAGTAACAGTACTCTGCTGACATCCATCCTTTACAATTGTACAAAGAGAGTAATCTTATTTCTTTTTAGAGCTGCTGGTAGCCATGTGTGAGATTAACATGTGTATTTGGAGGCTATACCTTAAAATTAAATGGATATGCTTTCTGAGCAAAGCTCTTTTATTCCTCAGTGGGGACATATTGATCTCATCGGCTTTATTATTGAGGATGAAAGGAGCAATCAGAGCTAGTGGTTGAGGCGAGTGAAGTAAATGTATTGCTTAAACCATTTTCAAATGAATTCCCCTCAGTTCTAGGTCCATTTAAGGAAGTTTTCTGTTACCTTTTATCCCTGCTGCAGGTGTGGTATGCTGCCTCCTATGCAGAGTTTGTGAACCAGAAGATCCATGACATATCTGAGGAGGAAAGGAAGGGTAACTTGGGCTCTTCTGCTCGCAGCTCTTGCAGTGTGGTGGTGGCTGGGTGTTGTACTTCTTAGTGTCGTGTGTATTTTCTGCATAGCACTCCCAAATTTCAACTGCATTCAGAAAAGTTGAACCTGATAATCTAGATTGTGTTATCAGGACTTATTTCTGCTGGCTTCCCTCATGCTAGCATCACAATAATTTAACCTTCTACCTTGGGTTCTGGGAAGCATTAGATTGCTGCAGTTTTTCCATCCTCGATGTCTAATCGTGAGCCTGTGCCATAAACAGATCCCTAGCTTGTGCCAGGGATACAGTCCTGTGGGTGCTCTTCCATGCAGGGTTATATTTCAAAACTTCCCTGGATTTTAGGCAGCGTGAACTGTCCCCAGCGACCTTTTTGTGTTTCTGTAACGAACTGCAGCCATGCCACAGTGCAGAGGGGATAAAAGCCAAGCTAAATGGAGCAGTGCTGGATATTCTGCAGTCTGGCTAACCTTCGGGGAGAAATATGGCCCACAGAGGACAGAAAAGCTTGGTGGGGGGAAAAATGAGGCGTTTAATTGATGGTGACTCAAATGCAGTTATTGACATTTCCAACTGAATGTAGTTCTCAGAGAGCAAGAGAAGAACTGGCCGTGTTACGAGTGCAATCGTCGCTTCATGAGCTCGGAGCAGCTCCAGCAGCACCTCAACTCCCACGATGAGAAGCTGGACTTCTTCAGCAGGTACTGGAAGCTTTAGTTTTGTCTTTGTAGCACTGTGGGGCTTCCCCAAACTTGCCCAAGGAGGGGCTTTGCCCTCCAGATCTTACTGACCAGCTTGGGTACCCTGGAGAGATCGGCTCAGCGCCAGAAGGTAAGAATGTGGCACCAGGAAACTGGTTGGTGTAAGAGGCTTTGAAAGACAAGTGGCTTGAGGGAAGCAAATACCTTATTGAGACCAGTGAGATTATTTGGGTTTGCTTTTGTGTTTTCACCAGTGGCTTCAAAAAAGGCAGCACTGCAGTACCCCAGTACTGATGCCCCTCAGATGTGTGCAGCTTGGAGAGCAAAGCTGGTAGTGCTTTGGCTCCTCAGTGGTCTTGCAAGACAGTTGACTATGGATGGCATAGTGAAAGCTGAACCTGCAAGCATTCATCAGAGAGCAGAAGGCATCAGTGCTGCCTTTTTCCTAAAGCGTAGCCAGTGGCTGCATTTTTGTTGCCTTTATTCTTTTGACACAGTAAATTATTCCCTTCAGTTCAGTGCATGACATCAGTTGCTGCTAAGTGCCATTCCAAATCCATCTCTTTTGTCTCTAACCTGGAGCATTGTGTATTCTACAGAGCCAGAGGCCGAGGTCGTGGGCGAGGAAAGAGGAGGTTTGGACCAGGCAGACGCCCGGGGCGCCCTCCCAAATTCATGCGTATAGAAGTAACCAGTGAAAATGGGGAAAAGTGTGAAGAAGGGACACAGGTATATTTTGGGGGATGGGGAGGAGGAAAAACAGTAAATTAAGTGGGATGTAAACTCTTTCCTAAAAGAATTTGGAGCATCAGTGCAAATTGAGGGCGTGCTTTGGATTTACACCCAGGTGATTCTTGGGTTCCTGGCCCGGATTCTCTGCCGGGGAGCGCACTACTTTGCTCCTATAAAACCTGTAAAACTACTTGTGTCTCTACAGCAAGTTTCATCCCAAAGCACTTGGTAGCAAGATGGGTTATTGCAGCAGTTTAGCAGCATCACAAAAGTAATTTAGACAATAAAACTGTAATGGGAATTTAGGTTTGTGTTTGTCCTTTCTGGAACATGAGGTCAGAGTCTGCTCTTATAACTGTTGCTTGTGGAATTAAATCCGTTTGAGCTATGAGTCTTATGATGTTTTAATATTAACGAAAGGGCCTCCTGTAGGCATTCTTATTGCAAGCTGTTCTCTGCTTGGGGCTGCTGGTTATATTCTGTAGGGACCTAATGTGATGCATTTATCGAGGTAAAATGGTACATTCTCTGTGGTGCTGACAGTACTTAGGATACCGCTGAGTCCTTTTATGAGAGGTGCAACGAGGGATCAGCGCCTCCGTTTTATGACTTAGCTGATAGCTGGAGTAGTAATTTGTCTGTGGCATCTCCCTGGGTCGTGGTTCAGTGCTGACTCAGAGTGGAATGTATACATTGCTTATGAATCCTTGCCTCTTACTTTCTGAGAGTGCTGCATTGCCCCAAACATCACGCTAGGTGCAGACAGTTGTGAGATCACCCTCTGTGCAAGTCGACGTGACCCAAGCCAGATCCATTTCAGCAAGTAAGCATAATGCCATTCCCAGACTCTTTCCTCCAGAAAGACTGGGCTTACTGGGTGCAGTCCCTGGACTGGAGGTGGCTCACATCCTGCCATCTTGGAGCGTGTGTCAGTATTAGCTCACGTGAGCAGGGCTGTGGTTACGTCCCAAGCCCTTGGAGGTCTGTCTGCCTTGCTAACAGCTAGGCAGGAGTTCATCTGCCTGAGAACATCGGGCTCGGGATGCTGTGACATATTTCTGGTGTGTGCTGTTTCCTAGCTTGTGCTTTTAAGTTTCCTCAGCTGCATTAAGTGATGTCAAGTGAGGATCTATGTTTATTCTCTCCTAATACTGGAGGATTCCATTCCAGAGGAGTGACTGGAATTTGTATGGAAAGAACGTAGACTTTTGGCACATGCTTCCTGCTTGCTGTTTCTTTGATGCTAATGCAAAAAGAGGAGGAAAACAGCTTTGTGTGATGTAAATCAAAGTGATATTTGCAGGTGGGTAGATGAGAGTACGCAGAGCTTGGGGACTGGCTAGGAAAACACTCAGTGCACAGTGTAATGATCTCGTTTGTCACCCTCCAGTTCAGCAGTGCTGACTCTTTGTTAGAAGAAGAAAATGCTGCACAACAATAATGTTTCAAAGTGACACTGGTTTTGAGGAGATGGGAACTCCTTGCTTGCCCTGCTCTGTGCTAGTCACTTGGGTGGTAAAATTTCTCATGGGTCAACCCGCTGATTAAAGCAGTAACAGGTTCATGAGTGCAAAGAATTTTCTGGGTCGTTGAAATTGTGTCTGAGACAGTATGATGGCCAAGAGAGTCTCCTGCATGCAGCACTTGGTCCCCGCTGCTCTGAGTGGGGCTGTAGGTGGAGATGAGCTTGGAGCATCCACAGGACACTGTGGGAAAAGGTTGGCATAGGCACTTCTTGTTTCTGGCTCTTGATTGAATATGTGGCAGCCCCGTGGCTGTCTGAGTGCTATCAAAGCGTTTTTCAGTGGGTGGGGGGAATAATCACTGGTTGTATGGTTTGCGATTTCAGGACTTGCTGCATTTTTCCAGCAAGGGGCAGTTTGATGAGGCCGGACAAGCGACACTGAATGGGCTGGAGCAGCCGGAGCAGACTCCGGTGCCGTCAGAGGCGCAGTCGGCACTGGAGCAGCAGTCGGAAAACCACCCGCTACAAATGCAGCCGCAGCACGAGCAGAGCGCGGTGCCTACGCAGAGCACCATGACAGCAGATGACATGAGGCGAGCGAAGCGGATCAGGGTAAGCCAAGAGGATGGTGGATCACACCTTGTCTCGCCCTCTCTGCTTGCTGTAACCCAGAGAGTGCTGGACCTGCCTGTCAGGTCTTTCTCCTGTTGGCGTATCCGTTTGCAAAGCCTGACTAAAGCATCTCGTTCCTAGCAACTTCCTTTGCACTGAGGGGAAGACAAGTCTCACGTAAAGCATTAGTATCTCATGAGATGCTGGTGAGAACCGGTCACCGCTTGGAGCCGATTCAATTCCAGCACAGTAGTTCTGTGATAGAAGCACAGTCCCTCCAAGCTGGCAAGCAGGAGCGCTTCAAACAGCCGGCTGAATCATGGTGCTGTGGCACGGAGTAATGACTTCTTCACGGCACCATCTGTGGCTCTCAGAACTCATCCTGCAAATAGTTGCCAAAGAGGAACCGTGACCTCAGTTTACATCCACTTAGATGATGATGATGATGATATTTAGTGATAAAATCCTTTCTTGGGGTAGAAAAACCTGTGTGTCTTTGAGAGATTAAAACCTGTGCAAAGCGCTTTGTGTACCAACAGCAAACACTTTGAGCCTGAGCTTTGTGTCAGCTGGGTGAGCTGTTATTCCTCCAGTATGTGTGGGAGGGAAATGATTCAAGCAAATAATCCTTCAAGCCATGTAACTGTGAGATGGGTTTATTTAGCCTAAAAAATCTTTCTTTTTCTTCCACATGTAAAATTTTGATTACAGAAGGGAACAGCTGCCACTGGGGTAAGGCTTTGTTTTTTAGGGAATGAGAAAAGATTAGCAAAGAGCTGAGTAACTCTTCCCTATAGGAACATGCTGAGACAAATTTTGCTCTCAGTTTATCGCAGTATATATGGGAGACCAGCAGCAGTGTTACCCCAGAAATGCAGCAGTGCACCTTGAAGGATCAATTTGGCTGAGGCACATTAACACTGCAGGAGTTGAAGCCATATAAAATGCTTGTGCTCTGTGAACAACAAGTTTCTACCAGCAATTTGCTTTTTGTATGTTAAAAGCCTGAGGGATTTTTACCAGAAGTATTGAAGGGTGGATAACGAGTACAGAGGTAGATGGGTTTGGCAGTAGAGTGTTGTAGGTATTTACTGCTTACAGAGTGCCACAACTTCATCCATAGAAAGATGAGGCTTGGCTGTGATGGGAAAAGAAACCATTGCCTGTTGCCCCAAACCTCTGAACCCAAGATGTGAACTTAAGATCATTTTGAATTGTAAATGTGAAAGGAAGGGACAGAAATTGTCAAATTGCTTCATTGTCTTGTGCTGTAGCTTTTGTTCCTGGGAAATTCCTCACAAATGGATGACAACCGAGAGGAGTGCAGTGGTGGTTTAGTCCTTGGTGTGACATGTTGGTATCTCCCAAGCTTCCCATGCATGTGGCAGCTGGTGTTCAGCAGAGTCCTGGACATGTTTCCAGAGAGAGGCATCGGCAGAATGGCAGATGGCTGGTTACAGAACGCTTCTCCATCTCGTGTCAGACCGTGATCAATGAGAGCTGCAGATAAGGGTCAGCTGGCAGGTGTCCTTTTATCAGCACTGAAAAACCACAGCGAGCCCCAGCACCCTATGGGTGCTCACTCAGCTCTTCACAGCACCTTCCTGCAATAACGTGTGTTTAATGTTACACACAAGCAAACGTTTGCTTTTAAGATGTTTAGTACATTGTGGACTTGCAGAGACCAGGTAGAAAGCCTGGGCTCCTATTTGGGGTTTGGGGACCTGTGGGGCTCTAGCTCTTCCTTGTTACTTGTTTTAGCTGATCTCTGGTGCCCTGGGGTCCAAGTCCTGGTAAGATATAGGCATTTTTCAGCCTCTGCTTTAGAACCTGTGGAGTTTCCTTGGAGATCAGACCTTAAATACAGGAGTCCTGTGTTTGATCTTGAAGAGAGATAGATCTACTTTTCAAGAAACTCTTGTAACAAGGGGAGGAGAGTTTGGTCCACAGCCAAATTGAGTATTTGGTTTTAAATCAGTTCTGGGCAGTGGCCAGAAAATCTGTGAGCTGATCCCAGAAACATCTGCATTTCCAAATAGGGATTTTTATTTACATACAGACCCGATCCTAAAATGTCTTTTGTGTAGGTGATGGCTTGACTCAGAGGAAGCAATTGGCAGGGATAGGGATATGATTTGGAAAGCACAGTCACTTCCTTTGTGCCAAAAGAAATGCAACCTGTAGTATAATGAAGAGTATGAAAGCTCAAAACAAGTCCCTGGTCCTTCACTTCTGCACTCTTCTAGTCCTTTCCTTGTTGTCATCCTGCCCTAATTATTCCCTTCTGCTTAAAAGCCTGTCGTTCTCACTGTGGCATGCATTACATCATTGTTAATCAACTCTGAGAACACTCAGAAGGTCACAAAACACCTTCAAGATTATCTGTGGTTTCTATCTTTGCCCTTTAACTCCCCTTGGGCAGTTATTAACTACAGGGTAAACCCTAAAGAGCAGCTTAGTGTTTCCTGAGGCAAAAAACTCAAAGGAATTTTGCTGGAACTGGAGAGTAAACTCTCTAGAAGAGCTGGCCCTCACAGTGACCCATGGAAGGGTGACTCTAGCAGAAGTCCAGACTTCTGTTTTAAACTCTGTTGTGTAACACAAGTATTTTTCTCTCCCTCAATGCTGCCTGCTCAGCTGGAGCTGCAGGTAGGTTGTGGTTTGTTTTTTTTTTTTGCTTTGTTGGCTTTTTGCTGTATCTAATGGAATGGTACATAACAACATCGCCTGCCATGTTGTTTTGTCCAGTTTCTGTTTAGCATTTCCTGATTGACCCTGCATTGTAAACTGTCCCATTTGTTTTTCTTCAAGCAGGCAATATCCAGACCTAAGTGTTATCTGCATATTTGCATCCTTCTAGTTCTTTCCATACTTTAATCACCAATTTAAGGTGAATATTGTAGGGGTAAACTGGTTTAATATCCACCTTAGAGCGTTGGAGGACGTGTTTATGCGCAGTTACGTGCGCTGGATCAATGTCACCAGTTAATGAGACAACACTTAGTTCTCTCTTTCTGGCTTTGTGGTCGATAGGGTCTCTCACCAGAAGGTCAGCCTCTGAGGCAGCAACAGGGTTCTGCTGATGTACGTGGTGTGGAGGTCTGGCCTGCCGCCCGACCACTCCGACTGGCAGGGGTGCCACGCAGCGAAGGGCACTAATGCTGCAGTTAAGAGCTGGAAGTACATCTCTTCAACTAATTGGTTAATTAGCATATCCTTGTAGTTAAGGGGAAAATGATCTACTTCAGCCTCCAAGCAACATGTTGATTTTTCAGTGGCACGTGGCTGTGTTCCAGCTCACGGTGTGGCCTGCAGCAGGTACCTGCGCTTCCCATTGTCCCCGCTTGTAAAATGGCGAATGGAGATGACGTTAATTCATAGGAGGGCTCATCTGGGACTCCTCTATGAAGCTGTTAGGGGTTTTTAGTAGCAAAACAGTTGCTCTCACGTTCCTTTTTCCTGGAGTGAAAGCATAGGTTTCCCTCTGCAGTTCAGATGGTGAAAAGGATTGTGCAGTTCAATCCCCAGCACAGCATTTCACAGTATTCCCAAGCTGTTCCCTCTTTCCAGCAGAAGAGCTCCCAACTCGACTTTCTCGTTGTCAGCTGCTGGCACGCACTTAAGGGACACTGCAAATGTCAGCCCAGACTTTCCCACAAGAAAAAGAGAGAGGAAATCAGGGAAATCTGTTTGCAGAAGTCTTGAGCATATCTCATGGAGAACTAGGTGATACTGAACGTGTGTCAGCATAGGTGCCAGCAATGTTCTGGCACTGTTCCTCTATCTCTGGTGGCATAGATTCTGTCAGTAACATCTGAAAGAGAAGGCATTGATAAATGCTGGCATGTAGATCTGAGTTTGGAGAAGAGTAAATATTCCTTTGATTTCTTGGAGAGGAATGGCAATATTTAGTGTGCTTCCAGTAGGGTGTGGGTGGTGGTGTGTGCAGAGGTATGACTGACTTCTAGCATCACCACTAGCCAGTGTAAGGGTTCTTCCCCAGTGCTGAAACTGGGGGAGAAGGGCACCCATGCCTATTTCTACAGGCAACTTGTCCAGTGGAATCTGTTCCTTCAGCAGACTGAACTGGTATCTGTAGTGGCACAGCTCTAAACATCCTTTGGAAGGAGAGCAAGGGGACAGGTAACCATCGTGAAAGGACACGGCAAAGACAGATGGAAGGAAGGCATGCAGCAAAAGAAAGCAGGCACCAGAGAGAGAGAGATTGTGTGCCCTAGGAGGGGAGAAAATCAGAAGAGCAGCCCAGTGTATTACTTTTTAAAATGCACATTAGCACAAGTCACATAATGCTCAATTCATGATGCTCTTAAAGCTTCTTGCAGTGCCAAACAAAAGCAATTTCAAGTTGACTGTGTATGATCAACTAGCCTTTGAGTAGACAGCAGAATCTGTCAGTGTTCCTTTTGATTTAGCACCAGTGTGTTCTGTCTTTCATCTTTCATTTTCAGGCTCTCACACATGATAGATGCTAAGTGGCAGGTAGATTAATTGCTCACGAGTTCTCACCTGTTGCTTGTAAACCTGCCATTCTGCCCTTGCTGTGATGTTTTGAAGCTCTCTTCTCCTTTTTGATCATAACAAAAAGGTTTAAGCCACCACCTCTGGAACAGCTGTCTTCCACAGAAGTTTGCCAGGCAATGCTAAACCACTGCTGCATGTCTCTGTGGTGATCTTTGATGCAGAAGCTGATTTTGTGAATTTCATAAGCCCTGCTGCTGAGTGAAAGTCAGGGCACTAGCTCACCCCTCCTTTGTACCATGGCTGAACTTACAACCCATTCCCCCCAAACCAGCTAGAATTGCAGCTTTACTCAGGCCCACATCTGCACTTCAGAGAGGACTCAGTTTTATTTTACAGAGAAGTGCTGTGCTTAAGACAAGCGACAGTTAAGTCAGCAGAAGACAGGGCAGCTCCTCTCGATGTGTAACTGCAGGTACATCCCTTAACTCCTGGCTGGCACAGGGATGTAAAACAGGGATGGTATCTGTAACACAGAAGTGGGTTTGGAATGTCTGGGTTCCTGATGATCTGGTATATTTACTACTGAAAACACCTGGATATGGGATCTATACATACAAGCTCGTGGTCTCTCTGTGTCTTGCAGAATGCAGCTCTTCAGCACCTGTTCATCCGGAAGTCCTTCCGCCCGTTCAAATGCCTCCAGTGTGGGAAGGCCTTCCGCGAGAAGGACAAACTGGACCAGCATTTGCGGTTCCACGGCCGGGAAGGGAACTGCCCTTTGACCTGTGACATCTGCAACAAGGGCTTCATCAACAGCGGTGCCCTCGAGAGCCACATGAAGTTCCACATGGACCAGAAAACATACTCCTGCATTTTCTGTCCCGAGTCCTTCGACCGCTTGGATCTCCTGAAGGACCACGTAGCCATCCATGTCAATGATGGCTATTTCACCTGCCCTACCTGCAAAAAACGCTTTCCAGATTTCATCCAGGTGAGGTTTCATACCGATCTCAAGCGCAGCCTTACGGGTCTCTGCAAGTGCTTTGTGACTTTCTCCGTGCCGTAGTGTGACGCTGCATGTCAGCTCATTCTCATGAGACCAAGGGAGCCACGTCAGTCAGAAATGAAAAAGGCAGGATGACCGAGTCTGCAAGGGGTGATGGTTTCAGAATAGAGGGAGGGAGATTTAGATTGGATATTAGGAAAAAGTTCTTTCCTGTGAGAGTGGTGGAGCACTGGAACAGGTTGCCCAGGGAGGTGGTGGATGCCCCATCCCTGGAGAAGTTCAAGGCCAGGTTGGCTGAGGCCCTGAGCAACCTAATCTAGTTGGGGGTGTCCCTGCTTCTTGCAGGGGGGTTGGACTGGATGACCTCTGGGAGTCGCTTCTGACCCTAATCATTCTGTGATTCTATGATTGTTGCTGGATGTTGTCTCACGCCATTGAAATGCTCTTTGCACTAAATGATGGGATGTGGTACTGGAGTATGTCATGGGAAGGCACTGTACTGTGGGATGGGTGGTCCCTTAGCCCTAGGAAATGCCTAAGGCAAAGCTCCAAACTACTTTTGGTCAATACAGATCTGTGACACAGAAAGGAATCATCTTCTGCTGCATGCAGCTGTACTTGTGTTCACATTGTCCTTTGTTGTCAATACTCTGAACAAAAAAAAAAACCCAACCCTAAAAATGGTTTTCATCTTAAATCCCTTGACTGTCCTTTGTCAGGATAATTTATTTGAACACCTTGCAGAAGTGCCAGAAGAGTTTAGGATACTCTGAATGCTGACCTGCTCCAGGCTTCAGCTGGGTACCTTCTGCTTACTGCTTGGGAGGGACCATGCTGGAGTAGCCAGCAGTTTAACCAACTGGTCCATCGTGGTCTGCTGTGCCCAACTGGGCAGTAGCTGATGCCTTCAAGACTCAGTCTTGAGGAAATCAAGTTGTCACCCAGGTGCAGAATAACGATGAAACTATTTAATCTGTTTCTATAGAAACTATTGCTAAGACATAGACTGTTCTGATAAAATACTTTTAAAACCAAAGCAGATCAGAGAACTCATAAAGCCGTTTTCCTTTCTTTCTTTCTTTCTTTCTACTTCTTGCTAAGAGTATCCTAGTCTGTTTTACCATNTTCTTTTCTTTTCTTTTCTTCTAAGAGTCTGTTTTACCACACACTGTTCTTTGGAATAAATTCCCTTTTCTCCTGGGGGCTGTGATTCCAGGTCAAGAAGCACGTGCGCAGTTTCCATTCAGAGAAGATTTACCAGTGCACAGAGTGTGACAAGGCTTTCTGCCGCCCCGACAAGCTGCGGCTCCACATGCTACGACACTCAGACCGCAAAGACTTCCTGTGCTCCACGTGTGGCAAGCAGTTCAAGGTGAGATGGCTCTGGATCACATCATTCCTGAGAGGTGGAGAACACCATTCTTTACCCTCTCTTGAGGAGATAACGCTCACTTGAAGGTGGAAGAAACGAACGTGTGTAAGACTTGCCCGCAAGTTGTCATGTCTCACCTATCACACAGCTCTGTGACAAGGTGGTTGGGTTGTGTTGCTGTTACTAGTTTAAGAAAACTTCTTGCTGATAGCAGCAGATTAATAATATTCCCAGATGAGGTGCTTGTGTCTGTGGGATGCATCTTGGCAGCACATGACATCCAGATGCTTTTCCAGATGCAGGTTCAGTACCGCTGTACGCTGTCATGAGTATTATTCGATGCACATTTCTACCTGCACCACATTCAATACTGGTATTTTAGATAAATCTAAGAGAAGCTGCAGTAGAGGGGTCTGTGTAGCTCTTGCTTTTATGGCTGAGCAACCTCAGCTTGGTTTAAAGGACAAACAGAAGCCCAAAGGGCTCAGTCCATCACTGAGCATGCAACTGTACCTCCTGGCAGCGCTGGGGACGAGAAGCCAGACAGATCTCTGAAGAACCTGTAGCTCTTCCCTTATAGCAGTAAGTGGTGCTGATGGTTTGGGTTTTTCCTCCCTGATTGCTGTTTCCCTAGAGGAAAGACAAACTGCGTGAGCACATGCAGAGGATGCACAACCCGGAGAGAGAGGCCAAGAAAGCCGATCGAATCAGCCGCTCGAAAACCTTCAAGCCTCGGATAGCTTCTACGGACTACGAAAGCTTCATGTTCAAGTGCCGCCTCTGTATGATGGGCTTCCGGCGGAGGGGCATGTTGGTGAGTGCCTGCTGCTCTAGCTTCTCCAGACAACTTCTGCACTCGTTGTCTGATGGGATGAAGATGGAATTCCAATGACTGGAAAGCAAGGCTGCTGTGACACCAGAAGAGTTTTGTAGCTGAATTGAAATTACATTTTCAAAACCTTGTCTTGTCTCTTCAGCAAACACGTGCCTTGTTTCAGTGCCTGTGATGCTGTATGTCTGGTTATCACTGCCATGTCTCAACGGTAACGCTGACCGATGGGTAACATATTTAGAGATGTATATATTGTCTGGTTCAGCCTTACTGACCTCAGTTCTCTGGCTGCTTCCTGTTTCTTATTTCCTTTCCCTGTCTTGAGGGGCCTCTCCTGGCCATGCCCTGGAACTGCCACCATGTAAAGGTGTTGCACAGCAAGAGATCTTGGCTGCAAATGTTTGATGAGGGCTGTGATCTCTGCTAGCAGAGGCCTCTCTGGCCAGAGGCCCTCAATCTCAGATGCAAGCGAGTTTCACCAAGCTCTTTTACCCCCTCCCATCTTATTTTGATTAGAGAAAAACTAAATGAGATCCAGTAAGACCATGTTTACCTTTGGCAGCTGACTCTGAATGCAGAATTGCCCTTGCAGCAGCAAATGCTTCCAGTGCTGCTGGCTAGTGCCATTACATCTTTGGTTTGGCTGTTATCTATGTCTAGAAGCAGCAATTGCTTGGCTCCCATCCATAATATGCTGTCTTGTTCTCTTCTTTCTTTCTCCTAAGGTGAATCATTTATCAAAGCGACATCCAGACATGAAAATAGAAGAGGTGCCAGAGCTCACGTTGCCCATCATCAAACCCAACAGAGATTACTTCTGTCAGTACTGTGATAAGGTATGTAAAGGAGTCATCTCTTGGAGAGTAGCTCAGTCCCAGACCTGCGTGCAGCCAATTTGTCTCTGCGCAGTGACATCTGGTAAGGTTGGAGCTTGTGTTGAGGCACTTGCCAGCAGAGTTTCTGCAGCGCTATCCAAAAGAAATAAAGGCAAAATGTATATTCATGCACTTGCTCGTAACTGTTGGTGGATTTCACAAACCATACTGTCTAAAGCAACCTGCAGACCTTCCAGGTGAAGGTAAGTGGTACCTGTTTTCTGCGCTGACATCGGGATTTTTACCCACTTTTCATTCCAAATCTTGACCCTGCAGGTGTACAAGAGTGCCAGTAAGCGCAAAGCACACATCCTGAAGAACCATCCTGGTGCTGAGCTACCTCCAAGCATCCGGAAACTGCGCCCTGCGGGTCCAGGCGAGCCGGATCCCATGCTGAGCACCCACACCCAGCTGACAGGCACCATAGCCACTCCTCCGGTCTGCTGTCCTCACTGCTCCAAGCAGTACAGCAGTAAGGTACAGGGCTTGTCCCATCACCTCTCTGGTGATGCTTTTTCACCAGTCTGATGTCTGTCAGTCCACAAGCCAGGGCTCTTTCCTTCTTTTATGGTTTTGTGCTGTGTTTTGACAACAGAGGCACAGCCACCTTGTTTTAGAATCATAGAATGATTAGGGTTAGAAGTGACTCCCAGAGGTCATCCAGTCCAACCCCCTTGCAAGAAGCAGGGACACCCCCAACTAGATCAGGTTGCTCAGGGCCTCATCCAACCTGGCCTTGAACGTCTCCAGGGATGGGGCATCCACCACCTCCCTGGGCAACCTGTTCCAGTGCTCCACCACTCCTACAGTAAAGAACTTTTTTCTAATATCCAATCTAAATCTCCCTCCCTCTATTTTGAAACCATTACCTGTCACAACAGGCCCTACTGAACAGCCTCTCTCTACTTTTATGGGAGTATGGCTCCCTGATAATCGCGGGAGAGCTTGAAAGAAGAAATGGGAATGTTATCAGAGCGGGGCAAATGCATAAGCTTGGAAGGCATTCAGGAAAAGTGCTGAAAGTGTGACCTCTGGTAGAGGTCTCCAAAAGCTTTGGGCAGGTTGGGGTAAATGGTTGTGGGGTACCTTCTGTGTCACGTCCTGGTTAGCTGGGAGGACTTCACTGAAAGAGCTGTGGGGGTGTGGGACAGGATGCCCAGGGAGGGGGTGGAGTTCCCACCCCTGGGTGTATTGAACAGATGGGAGATGAGGTGCTCAGGGAGATGGGTCAGGAGAGGACAGGGATGGTTGGACTCTATGATATCAGAGGTCTTTTCCAACCTCATCATTGTGTGATCTGTGATGTTTGGGGTAGTGTTTCAGTATCAGATAGCTCCAGTCAGCGACAGCTTGGTGTGGTCCTTGTTTCCTCCCTGCCACCAGAGCACCCTGCAGTGTGAATCTCGCTGCTGCCTTACCAAAGGAAACCTCAAAGCTGTAGTCCACAGGGCTGTTTGGTCTCAGTTGGCCCCAAGCAGTGTTGCTGACCATCCTTCTAACACTCTTTTGCATCTCTCTGCAGACGAAGATGGTACAGCACATTCGCAAGAAGCACCCAGAGTTCGCTCAGATGCCAAACGCAATACACGCCCCGCTGGCGACAGCCGTCATCAGCTCCACTCCCGCTGTGCTAACCACCGACAGCACTACTGGAGAGACTGTTGTGGTAAGGCTTCAACTCCAGTGTCTGTCAGCAGTGCTGTGGCTTCATAAACCTGGTCTGTTAAATGCTAAACATCTGCATGGTGTAGTAATACAGTTGTTGAGAAAAAGTGTTGCTCTGGCAGGAGAGGAGAGGTTGGATATGTCCAAGAAGCACTTTTTAACTTCAAAACCATGTCAGCTCTTCACAAATGTGGGATTTTTGTTATCTAACAGAATGCAGTTAAGTGGGAAGATGAAAATAGTGGGGGTTTATTATTGTAAGTTAAGGTACCCTTAATGGTGCTGACTGGTGTTTAGATGGGAGTGAGCAATCCTAGTGGATGATCCCTGGGGATTGCTGGTGATCCCATCCTCTGTATGCATTAAGCTCTTGTAAATTAATGGTTAATTAATTGGCCAGGCCTAATAGTATGGGTGTAGATTCATTGTGATGAAAGAACTAGATCCCTACAGAAGTCTTCAATGTGGTAGACAGTGTGTGGTGATGAGCCATGTCTTTCTCTCTACCTGCTCAGACAACAGACTTACTGACACAGGCCATGACAGAGATATCCCAGACCCTCACGACAGACTATCGGACTCCCCAGGGGGATTACCAGCGAATCCAGTACATCCCTGTGTCTCAGGCCACAACTGGTTTACAGCAGCCTCAGCACATACAGCTGCAGGTTGTTCAAGTGGCCCAGGTGAGTAACTTCTGGGGGGCTCTGTGTGCTCTTTGCCCCCTCCCTGTCAAACTTGTGCTTCCTTGGGGCTACCTTGGGCTGTGGTGATGGGAATTTTGTGAAGGAGTTCTTGAAAAAAATGGTGCAGGCTATTTTTTTTTACAGATTAAATTGATGATAACGTGTTGGGTTTCCAATGTAATCATGTTCTGGGCATAAACAATCCTTCCAGTCTCAGGCAGCTTGCTGGAGGACGAGTTCAAACACAGTCCTAACTTAGTTCTGCCCAGCTGGGTACCTTTCTTTGCTTGAGTCTGCTCTGGGAAGGTTTTTCAGCAGCTGGAAAAGCGGGTCAGTGGGTGACCTGTTTTTGCGCTTGAGAAGACTAATTTGTACTTCCTTGTTCTCAGTGAGACAGAATTTGGAAGTACCAGAAGCATTTGCTTTTTCTCTTCATGTCATCCATTAGAATATTCATTCTCCATGATGCTCAACAGCTTCCTAAAAATAGAAGGAGAGTGTAATGAGTTGGGGAAAGAAACTCAGGCTGCTGTAAGAAACTGCTGTAGTCTTCAAATCTGTTACCCACCTGTTACTCAGATACTGATTGTATGTCAGTCTAAAATTCCCTGTTCTCTCCAGCCCCTCATCAGTAATTTGGCTAATAAAGGCTTACAGAATGGACCTGGCTAATACTGACTGTGTCTGCTGTAACAGTCAAAGAGTACAGATACTGATTCCTGTGGCTAATAATAATTTTATCAAGATCTGGGACTTATAATCAAATTATTCCAATTGGTATTGTTAGCAGATGTTGGTAAAAAAAAGCCTTTAATGAGGAAGACTTTGGGCACTTGTCAAACTACAGTGTTGGATCTGCAGCTCCTGAGTGGGAGGTGATGCCCAGTGGCTGATGCTAATCCTGGTTTTCAGCCTCTTTTAGTCCCCAGACAGCTTTTGTGACCTCAGGGACGTCCTGTCCATTAACATCAGAGCTGTAACCACACCTCATCTCCCCAGACCTTTTGTCAGAGACTGACATGGCTGCTTCTGCAAAGAATGTGAAGTATACTCCAGTATACTCCACTTGCTTTGCTGCTTTTCTTTGGTTTTTTAAATTGTACTTTTTAATTTTTCCAGGCTACCTCACCTCACCAGTCACAGCACTCCACGGTGGACGTTGGGCAGCTCCACGACCCCCAGACGTACACGCAGCACGCCATCCAGGTGCAGCACATCCAGGTCACAGAGCCATCACCAACAGCTCAGCCACCATCACAGGTATTTCACTCTTCTCTCACAGGGAGTATTTGCCCTCTGTCTGCTCATGTTACTTGTGCTGATGGGTGAGTGAAAGGGCTATCACGTGAACATCTCTGAGGGCATCAGGTGGTTCCCAGATGTTCCTGGGGTGTATGGGAGGGTGAGTTTTGTTGTGGTTTTCTTAAAAGCATGTGTAACAGAAGGAAGTGCCTGGGAACAGATAAATCCATACTTAAAAGTTAGTTGACTGAGAGACACTGATGGAAACTGACATTCCTGAAACATCTGAAGTTTAGCCCTTTGTGTAGCTGCCTAATGTTTAGCCTCATGTCTTGGTTCTCTGCTGCAGACTTGCTCTGTAACCTCTGGGAAACAAGGTCTCTATTCCAGTTTCCCAACCTCTGCTTACTAACCATGGAGGGAAGCAAGCTGAGGGGAGAGGCAGGAGAGCCTTGCAGTTCTTGTGCTCAACATGAGAAACATAGAGAAACTCTGCATGTTCTGCCATAATGAGAAGGAATGTTTGCAACAGGAGAGAGGTACAATCCTTAGTACACCACAAACATTTATACCTCTTGATTTGGGTTTTTTTCCTAGGTTGGGGGTCAGCCTTTGAGTCCCTCCTCGCAACAATCTCAGCAAGAACTGAGTCCCTCACAGATGCAGACCACTACATCTACACCAAACCAAGCCCTCCAGACGCAGCAGGGGTCGTCAGTCCAGCACACCTACCTTCCCAGCACATGGAACTCATTCCGGAGCTATTGTAAGTGGCAGTAGTAGCTCTCAGTAGTAGTCTGGCTAGTGTGGGACTATGTGCTCTGTTTCTTCAGCTACCATGTGTATAGTATTTCTAGAGCTCATTAAGCTTCATGATTAATATTTGTAGAAGATAAAAGGGTTTAGACAAACAGAAATGTTCATTCTAGCTTTTCTGATGTAGGTCTGCAATCATCTGGAGCACTGGAGCACAAGTCCTACAGGGAGCAGCTGAGGGTGCTGGGTCAGGGTCTGGAGCACAAGTCCTCCAAGGAGCGGCTGAGGGAGCTCTGGGGCTTTTGAGTCTGGAGAAAAGGAGACTGAGGGGAGACTTTCTCTCTGCAAGTCCCTGCAAGGAGGGTGCAGAGAGGTGGGGTCGGTCTCTTAGTTAAGAAGCAATAAAACCAGAGGAAATAGTCACAAACTGCCTCAGGGGAGATTGAGGTTGGACACGAGAAGAATTTCCCCCCCTGAAAGGGTTGTCAGGCATTAGGACAGGCTGCCCAGGGCAGTGGTGGAGTCGCCATCCCTGGAGGGGTTTAAAAGGTGTGTAGATGTTGTGATGAAGGAAAGGATTTAGAGGTGGGTCAGACAGGGCCAGGCTGTGGTTGCACTCTCATGATCTTAAAGGTCTCTTCCAGCCCAAGGGATTCTATGATTCTGTGATCTGGTGATGTTGGACTTAATGTTCTTAATAGGCCTTTTCCAACCTTAAGGATTCCATGATTCTATGATCCCCATGTTGGGTAGCAGCTTGTTCCCAGGGGAATGGACACCTGAAGGAATCCTACAGTAAAAAGATGAGGATGCCCTGAAGTGATCTGTCATGTCCACATAGCTCTGGATGGTAACTCAGTGATTTCCTGGGTGACAACAGGAGGTGTTGTCGAAGCATTAACTGCCCAGTCTGCAGCTGGTGCTACCTGCCATGACCCCATAGACCTTTCCAAGGCTTTACACTGCCTGAAATTCTAGTCAACAACCACCATTTGAGGCTTGAAAACTTACTGATGTAAGACACTGTCTTTTAAGGTGATCTGTGACTGAAGGTCTCAATTCTCCAATTTCCATTTCTGTAGCATCTGAGATTCAGATGATGACCATTCCTCAAGGCCAGTATGTGATAACGGAGACCGCCGTAGGTACACCGGTCACCACTGTCAACACAGGGCAAGTGAAGGCAGTTACTCAGGTAAGAAAAAGAATTGTGGCCCTTCTTTAAATCAATTAGTCTCACAGATATTTTTGACTAAGCTGTATCCATTAAACCAAACTTCCAAATGGTTTCTGGGAGCTTTTTGCTAGCTCTGTTATCCATAGGATTGCAAAACAGTTACTGCTGGATTATGAGGTAAGCATCCAGCGTAAGGAGACAGGCATTGTATTGCACTGATACCAGATGCTGGAAACAGTTTCTGCTAGAACATGTGGAAAATGAGAAAACTTCCAGAATAGTTGTATTAAATTGCTGTTTGAGTTCGTAAGGATGGGTTAATTGTGTAATTAATTGTGTAATTGGTAGGTTAACCAGATGCCACATAGCTCAATGTGGTTGAGAACCAAGGGTGAGGGTTATGTAGCTCTGATTGGTGTCAGTGAAGTGCAACTTTGAGAATTCCTTGTTCCTACCAACATGTCTTCTAGCACAGCAACAGAGGAGCCACAGAATGTAACAGAAAAATCAGAAGGTGAAACAATCACTTATTTTTGTATATTCCCCATGCAGACTCACTACGTGATATCTGAAGGTCAGCCCGATCTGGATGTCAAACAGAACTCTGCACTCTCCAGCGAGGTACAGGTTGGTGTTTCCCAGCCACCAGCCCACACAGACACCTTGGAATCACAAACAAGCAGCCAGCAGCAAACCACCCAGTACATAATCACTACAACCACCAACGGGAACGACGGCAGCGAGGTGCACATCGCTAAACCAAGAACTTTCACAGCGGAACATGAGTGAAGGAGCCTCATGGTGTTGCTTTCTTGTACTTATCACCTTCCCTGAAGCCCACGGGTATCCTGGAGCTCAGTATGTTTTAATTACACGCTCTTGTAACTTCAACTAAAATCCTGGAGCTCTTGTTAATGCTTTAAGAGGGTTTAAGTCCCCGGTGACCGTGAAGAATTACCCTCTAAATCCTTCTGGGATGCCATTTTATGCAGCATTTTACAAAAAGGACAAGAGAAGTGAAACCTCTGCTTGCTCTGGACTTTATTTTTGGCATGCTGCTGACCCTTGTATTTTTCCTTTTTGGAAGCATCTCCAGTAAACAACTCTGTGTTTCAATCATATGGGAAAAGGCTTTCCTAACTGGAGGTGAACTGGCCAATGTTCTGTGGGTATTTTTTTTAAACATCACATGAGTTGGAAGAATAGAGCAGAACTGATTCCTGTGTCTTTGTTTCAGCAGCCAAGGTGGAAGGGAATCTCCCAGCTCAACGCAAGCAGGGTGCTGGAGAGAAAGAGCAGCGGCAGCAGTGGCACAACGGTGGTTCCTCGCGTACGCGTGCGGGGATGGGTGTAACAATGAAGCTGTGAAGATGTACTGAAGCAGTCCATTAAATTATTACTTTTCCAACCCTTGAGGAGTGTTTACATGCGGTCTGGCCTGCCCTGGTGTGCCAAGAGGTTCCAGAAAGAAGGGGAAGTAGTGTGGTCTTAACCCGTGTTTAGGACAGACTGATGGAAACCATAGCAGCACTTAACGGGAGCACGCAGACACCGTTCTCTCTTCTTGCCCTCTGGCATTTACAAGGAAAACGGCCTTTTTTTGCCTGTAAAACAAAAAAAGAGGCTCAGCTCAGCCTGCTGGGACCTAAAGACAGTTGAGCCAGGAGAAAATGAGAGTGAGGAGCACGCCTCTGAAGACGCAGGGTAGCAGGCTCTGTTGCCACCTAAAAGCAGACATCTTTTTCCCCTTGAAGACTGGATAGAGAGTTGGTTACTCCAATTTTTTTTTTTTCCAAATACCTTGTTAATAATGCACTGTAATTCCTTTGGACAGTTCCACAAAATGACCAGCCCTGGACTCTGGAAACACCAAAAAAAACCCAAACCCATGCTAGTGGACCAGAAAGCCATCTGTGAGGGTTACCTGGTCTGTGTACAGAATTTGCATTGTGTTGAGGGACCAGGAGAAAGGGAAAAAAGACAGCTGATCACTTAAGTCAATGTATGTTGTTGTTTGTTTTTTTTTCCTTGCATAATTCTCCTCCGCAGATCTTGCTGGTTGGTTATTTAATTCATTCTGGTATTTGCAAGAATATAACTAGAACTCCGTTGTCTCCTGATGGGATATAATGTGTATGTCTGAACCTCCTTTCACTCTGCTTGAAGCCCCATCCCAGAATGCCTGTGTGTAATAGGATACATTTATTTATAAAACAAAAGCCAAGGGGGATGTTTTGTGTTAAGGGTCCTTGAGACCGAAGAACCGAGACAGGTTTTGGGTTGGTTTTTTTTTTTGGTTTTTTTTTCCTCTCATGCCACACTGAGTGTGACCACGGGACCCTTTCCCTAAGTATTCCCACAGTTATGAGGAGGATTACCCCTGTAAGTAAGAGCTACACATCTGCAGGTTGTGGTGTTGGGCTTTATGCAGTTAAAGCTTGTAGATGTGAGAGAACTTAATGCTTGGACTGGACCACAGGAAGTCTGGTTCTTCATGGG
>VXBZ01009310.1:66709-96807 GCA_013399135.1 Heliornis fulica | reverse complement strand
GGCGGCGTGCGGGCTGTCCCCGCCGCTCCCCCACACCTCCGCTCCCGGTAGCCGCCGGGGCTGTGGGGAGCGGCCGGGCCGGGTCGGGCCCGGGGGCGCCGCGTTCCTCCCGGGGGCGGGACGGGAGGGATCTCCTCGATCTCCGAGTGCTTCGGTGCGGGCTGGGCTGCCCGGGTTGGGGAGCGTCACCTCCGGGAGAGCGCTGCCGCGCCGCTGTGAGGCCCGGAGCCAGCGTCAGAGGGTACGGGGGAAGGGAGTGGGGGTGTGGGTGTTTTCTCTTCCCCCCCCATCCCAATCCCCGGCCCTGTCCAAGGATTCGGGCTTCCCCCCGTCGATTTACCCCGCGGGTTTCCTCCCAGAAGCGAGCGGGGGTTTGGGGAACCGAGCGCTGCGCGTTTCTGGGCTCTGCCTCCTCCCGCCGGGGCTCCAGGGCTGTCTGATCCTGCCCTACGCCCACCGCCTGGCTCTGCGCCTTCAAACCTGGGCTTAGAGGGCGTTTTTCTTGGGGTCGAGCTTTCATTGACAGCAGCTGCTGCAGGTGGGAAGCTAAGCAAAGCGGGGCCCTCTTTTCCAGTGTGGAAAAGCATTCCTCTGTTGGCACAACCTGTGTTGCAATTAAAACAGTAAATAACGCTGTAATACCTTAGCGCCTCACAGCCTGATTCTGTAGCTTCCATTTAAACCATCGCCGCCTCAAAGGCAGCTTCTCAGTCATTCAGCTGGGGAGGTGGATCTGGCGTTGGGATTATCGGTGCTTGAAGGTTTTTTGCTGTTGTTCAGGAAAGGGTGAAGAATGGACTCCCTGGATCACATGCTGACAGACCCTCTGGAGCTGGGACCCTGCGGGGAGGGAAATGGCACGAGGATCATGGAGGACTGCATGCTGGGTACCACCAGGGTTAGCCTGCCCGAGGACCTTCTGGAGGACGTGAGTGCCTAAAGCTTTCTGACTGCAAGTTTTGAATATGTTTTCTTGCCCTTCCTCTTTGCACTCTTAATGTTTTTTCACATTTGGTGAGCTGCTGTTTTGTGCCTTGTGTTATTTTGCCACAGAGAGCCTTGAGGGCTGGAAAACTGTCAAGGATTCCAGTACATGTTTTTCACCGTTGATTTTGTTATTTGGGTTTTTTTTAGCCCGAGATCTTCTTTGATGTTGTCAGCTTGTCAACATGGCAGGAGGTGCTGACAGATGCCCAGCAAGACCACCTAAAAAAATTCCTGCCTCACTTTCCTGAAAACAACCGAGAGCATCAGAACAAGCTCATCTCTGCGTTGTTCAACGGTGAAAACTTCCGGTTTGGAAACCCACTGCACATCGCCCAGAAACTCTTCCGGGGTCCGTGAGCGTAATAAACTCGTGTGTATTTGGGGGTTAGGTTCTCAGCTAGCAGTTGATGAAACCTTAGGATTGTTTTACATCTCTTTTACAGATGGACATTTTAATCCTGAAGTTGTGAAGTACCGGCAGCTCTGTTTCAAGTCGCAGTACAAGCGGTACCTGAGCTCGCAGCAGCAGTACTTCTACCGACTGCTCAAGCAGATCCTCGCTTCCCGAAATGTCAGTATCTCTGGGGCAGGGGCTTCCTTCTCTTCTGTCTTTACTAAAGTGGGTCTTGGTGTTTGCAAGTTCATAATTCTCGAAGGTCTTTCCTCTGATGCATGTGGCATTTCAGGTTTTTCAGTGGCCCCAGTAATAATGAGAGTGGGTTTTTTTGCAGTTCTCAGGTTTGGAAGCTCTTAGAGCTCTCACTTCAGTGTAGCATCTTTTTTTCATGCCCACCTCATCCCTTTACACCTTACTGTCCTATTAACAAGTCATTCTGACTTCCTTCTCTACTATTTCTATTGCTGTGAAACAAGAAAGGCTGCTAAATACACAGTTGTGTGAATCCCACAGCTTCCTCGGGGACTGGTATAGAACAGATACGAAACTAACTTTGCTTTCTGTAAATCCCTCATGAAATCTACTTTGGTGGATTTTGGTTTCAGATAGTAGCTGCTAAATGAAATGTGTTCATTGCAAATACTTCTCTTTCATTGTTCTATTGTGCTTAGACTTTGAAATGTATGAGGTGCATGGGTGAAGATGAATGCCTGCCTGTCTGAAACACCCCTTTCCCCTATGCCTATGAAAATACAAAGCGTGTTGGAAGTTTATTTCCTCAGTAGCTGTTGGGGGGGAAATGTTTTCTTCAGAAGAGGCAGTGCTCTGTGTCTGTGTTTAGGAGCTTGGCATGGAGACTACACAAGTGGATCTCAGGCCAGTGGTTAGGTTCTTAAAGAGACAGTGAGGTGTTGTGTGTGAGAGAAAGAGGCAGAAATCTTGCCTTGCTTTTTTCCCTGCTTTCAGTGGGCACCTAAAACAGTAGCTTTAAAAGCTCCTACATGGCAGATGCAAATGCTTTTTAAGGCTTATAACATAAACAGCTGAGGTGCTTACAGCACCAGCTCCAGACACTAAACTTTCTGAAGTTACGTGACTTGAGCTTCCATGTTGTAGCTTACAGCGCAGCAGATAGCTGATGTCACACGTATCTCACCTTGCAGCACTTGCTGGAATTAGCTAGAAAGGGAGGTCCTGATACGAGCCTAAGGAGAAGGCACTTCTCACCGACGTACGATGCAGAGGAGCGAGACAGGCGGACGCACCGGCGCTATCTGAAGATCCTGCGGGAAGTGAAAGAGGAGTGTGGAGATACCACCCTGTCTTCTGATGAGGAAGGTAACACCCTGGACTGAGCTAAAGGCTTGAGGTGGGAATGGAGAAAGACAAATTACTAATGTGAAGACCTGTTTTTTGGTAGAAAAATGTAAACTGGACTCTGGTGTTATAACAAACGTGGCGGGTGGATAGATAGATTAGTGCCAGTTCTTGCAGAAATAATTTAGTTCTATATTTTAGATCTAAGCTCCTGGCCTCCAAGTTCTCCAGCACGTTGTTCGAGCCCACCAGTCCCCCTCAGAGTGATCCCCACATTGTCAACCTTGGACATGAAAACAGCAGGTAAGAAGCAAACCAGGCTGGGATGTGGATATAGGGGTGGGAATTACTTTGCAACCCTGCAAGAAAAAATGTTGTTTTGGGGGAAGTCTTGTAGTGCTTCCTTTTTTGCAGCCTCTTCTGGTTTATTCAATCTTTTTCCCCTTGGAAGGGGAGCATTTTACCACAAGGGTCTGCAGTTTGTGTAATGCTGCAGGTTTCTCTTTGATGTTTTGTCTCTAAAACATCAGTATATTCCAGTTTAAAATAGTGGTGTGTGTGCAGAGGGAATCCCTCCTAACCCAGTCTGCAAACTTTTTGTGTGATGTAACTGGTTCTCACTTCTTTTCACAGCAGCAATGAACTCTGATGGTGCAAGGTAGAAAGGGTTGAAATAAATTGGTTTATAAGGGCAGTGAAGTCTGTAAAGTAACACTAACTGCAAACTCTGGATGTTTTTTGCTTGCAGACAAGATAGAACTTGGGGAAAGTGATTTGAAGATGATGCTGAGGAAGCACCACGAGAAACGGAAGCGTCAGCCTGTAAGATGTCGGGAGGTCTTGGGGGTAGTGGGGCTGGATTTTACCTGTTAAGTCATTTATTGGTTAGCTGTAAAGTGCAGGCTACTTCTGGCTGACAAAATGATTGCTGCTTGTCTGTGTGTCACCACCCTTCAAGCTTTATTGTAGCCAGTGTTGACTTGTCAGCACATTTAGTCAGCTCCTGTTCAGGCTTCTCAGCTTAGAAGGACTTTGTCAGTTTGGTGAAGTGTTTTGGAGTGACAGCGTTTTGGATTGTGTGATTAGAAGTCTGTTATTGCAGTGAATAACTTCATAAACTGAATCTGGATAAGTTTGGGGTGTTTCAGGATCTCCCATACCCTTGTTACTACCTCAGCACTTCCTCCTTGCCCCGCTTTAATTTCTGTCCAATGTCCTGTGTAGGATCACCCTGACCTGGTGACGACAGATGTGACTCTTGAGGACATCATGACTCGAGTAAATGCTGGCAGGAAAGGTTCCTTAGCAGGTCAGTTCCTTGGCCACAGCACTTGTGCCCTGCATGAATACAAGGTATCCCAAGTGTGGGAAAAGCTAAGGAGGAGGGAGATCTCGAGCAATTGTTTTATCCTTCCACTCATCACAGTGCTGGCCAACCTCTCTGGGGCTGTGAGTTGTTTCCACTGCTCACAGACAGCTCCAGTTTCCACCACAGGTGCTTCCAGTTAATTGACAAAAATTAATTTGTATCTCTGCCTTAAGAAGTCACCTTTGCCCTTTCTATGTTCACCGGCATTGGTTTGAAAATGAGAAGTTTTCTATTAAAACATAGTGCCTTGAGGGGGGAAAATAAGAGTCAGGGAAGTGACTGGGAGGACAGTGTGGGCCTGTGGTGAATGAGTGCACACACCACCCTCATTTCTGATCATATGTTTAAGTTTGTGGTTTATGATTTTTCTCATTCTTCTCACCTTTTATCATATTTATAGCCTTATTCGACCTGGCAACCCTCAAGAAAAAGGTGAAGGAGAAGGAAGATAAGAAGAAAAAAAAGTTCAAGTTAATTAAGTCCGAGGTGGAAGATTTGGCTGACTCTCTCAGCAATGCAGATGGAATCCCCCCGATGTCTCAGGATCCTTCCCCCATTCCTCTGTCCTCTGTCAAAGAGGAGTAAGTGCTTCAAAGGGCCCTGGGCACCTTGTGTGGGTGGAGAGAGCAAGAGATGTTGCAGCCCAGGGGGACTGTGGGACTTTTTCAGGTTTTGTGGGGGGGAGGGGGATGGGGTGTGGGGTGTGTGTGGTGTTCATTTGTGTATGCTCAGGGAAATTTAACTCTGCTTGTATTTTCCTTCATTTGAAGACCCCTTGAAGAGATGAAACCATGCCTTGGAATAAATGAAATATCTTCCAGCTTCTTTTTCCTCCTTCTAGAGATACTGTTTCTGGAAGGACCTGCTACTCTCTCTGTGGTAAGGTCATCTAGGAACCTTTGCAGGAAGCAGAACGAGGGGATCGAGGGTTTTATAGTTATGTAACAGAGACTTTTCTCCAGAGTTGCCCTGCTGTAAATTACACTAAGATGTAGATTACTCACTGAAGAACTAATCCCCTGTGGGAGTCCATACCACAGTCTGTTTTTAACATAGAATCACAGAATTTAGTCAGTTAAATCTGTCTTTCTATATGTGCCCTTCAGATAATAGTTTGGTATATGCTGTATGTGAAGGGCAGAGGTGGAGGCGGGGAAGTTTCTTCTCCTTGTTTTGGTGCCTGCTGGCTGAAATACTCTGTCACACTTACTCAGAATTAAGTCAGGTGATTTTTTTTATATACATAAAAATCTCTGAATCTCCTGGATATGTTTAACTGTTCTGTTTTCCGTAAAAACATAGTTTAAAGTGTGAGATCTTTAACAGAATATTTGTTTTCTCTCTCCAGCTTGAAGATAAGGTTCTAGACTGGCAATCCTCTCCTGCCAGTGCACTAAATAACTGGTTCTCCTTTGCCCCTAACTGGTCTGAACTGGTTTTACCTGCCTTGCAGTACCTGACAGGTGACAGCAGAGGTAAGAATGGCCGTTAAAAATACTAATGATGCTCCTACCTCGGTTCTAATCAGAACTAGTTTATATTGGAGCTCAAATCAACTATTAATTCCTCACTCTAATAAATTGTCAGTTTATTGTCAGGGTTTCTCTGCTGGGCTTTATGCTTTAAGTAATGGCTGCCCCCTCCTTGGAGGTGTTCAAGGCCAAGTTGGATGAGGCCTTGAGCAGCCTGGTCTAGCATGAAGTGTCCCTTGCCCATGGCAGGGAGGTTGGAACTAGATGATCTTTAATGCAGTAGGATTTGGGGGCTGGGACAATTGTATCATGCCTCTGATGCATGTGTTTTTCACTGCAGGTGTTCCTTCCAGCTTCTCCCCTTTTGTTGAATTCAAGGAAAAAACTCAGCAGTGGAAATTGCTTGGTGAGTCTTGTGCTAGCTGTGATTTCTACCTTAGTGAAAGTGGGTTGTTGTCTTCAGGATGTGACTTTCCAGCTAGGTGCAGCCCAGAGAGAAAGACAAGTGGAGCTGTGAATTCCTTGGCTAGCCCTTTTCTTTTAGCTGAGCAGAGATATGTTTCATGTTCTGGGGTTTCACAAGACCTCAGTATCTGCAGCAGACAGAGAATAGCTGAGCTATTCTGGTTTTATTTCTTTAAGTTGCTGACCTTGCTGTGTTTACATCACACTCAGATCTGTCTGAAGACAAATGTATCCCTTCTGTAGAGCAGACCTTCCACATCACAAATGGTCTCTTGCCTTCTGGATCAGGAATTGAGGCACCATCCTTTGTACCAGTGGAGGGGACTAACTAGTTTTAGCACTTTTCTAAGCCTGGATGTGTTCAAGTATTGAAATTGGAGAAGTGAAGTGTGGGAGATGCCTTGTGAGTGGCAATGCATAGAGAGGGGAAGGCAGGGGATGACTGGGAACTACAAGCAGCCCGTTTTGTAACAAATGAAGGACTTCTCTTTCTTATTTTTCCTGATTTTTTTTACTAGGTTCTTGCCAAGATCATGAGAAGGAGTTGGCAGCACTGTTTCAGCTCTGGTTGGAAACCAAAGACCAGACTTTTTTCAAAGTGAGTCAGAAAAAAATCACCACCTAGCAGCACAAAATCTGAGTTAGATATAACATTGACAATTTCTCTGGTTTTTGATAGGAAAATGAAGATAGCTCAGATGCCACAACACCTGTTCCCAGAGTGTAAGTATATAACACTGCTTGATGACTCCTGCAGTGCACACTAAAAGATCTGGAGGGCCAGTCACTTAAACTAAACAGATTTTACATCCTGGGGCAGGAGGGAATCTGACAGACAAAGCCAGCTGATTTTTCCCCAAGTTATGCCCTGATAGCTAGCTTATTTTACAGTCCTTGCTTACCTTCAGGTAGTGAGAGTTGCACATATTAAGATCCCTGCAGGACTACTCTGTATCATTAAATGCTTTTGGAATTTGTTCAGAAGGATTGGCAGAAAGTGTGAGGCAGCTAATCCTTTGGGATATTCTTTGGGACTGTTGTGGGCTCATGGCTTGGAACTGATGGTCACCCTTGTTTCAGAAGGACTGACTACGTAGTCCGACCTAGCACTGGGGAGGAGAAACGTGTGTTTCAGGAGCAGGTAAGAAGAGAATTGCCTTGATTTCAAAGGCACATGTTGGCCACTAAAACAGGAGGCTGTGTACATGCTGACAGTCTTCTGCTGTGTGCAGACTTGGTTAATGTAAAGAATTCAAAGGTTTCTTCAGCCTCAAGTTAGTTATCTTGGCCTTAAATAACATTTGCTAACAACATAGCCTAGCCATCTCTATTTCCATTGGGTATTGGGTGGTGTTAACTGGATATTAACCCAAATACACCAGTATCCCAGCCTTTCACTTAAAACCCCAACCCTTTCTCTAGAGAATGAAAACAGATTCTAAAACAGTGCCTGCTGTGCTCTGTATGTTTCCAGCTGAATTCAGTCCTCTTGTTCCCAACCACAGGAGCGGTACCGTTACAGCCAGCCTCACAAAGCTTTCACTTTCCGGATGCATGGCTTTGAGTCAGTTGTTGGCCCTGTGAAGGGGGTGTTTGACAAGGAGACATCACTAAACAAAGCCCGAGAGCATTCTCTGCTGCGCTCAGACAGACCAGCCTACGTCACCATCTTGTCCCTCGGTAAGGAAATGGACAGAAAAATTGCTTTTAAGTAAGAAAAAGGCTCCCCTGACACTCCCACTCTTCAAGCAGTGACTTCAGGAATCTACATTTTAGAGGGAAAAGTCAGGCAGTAAATATTTACTGGATGTAAATATTTATAAAATGATGTATATAAATTGCATGAACTAAAGGTGATGAATTGCTGGGAGCAGGAGTAACTAGAAAAGAAGGTGGCAGTGTGTAGATTTTAGTGACCAAGCCAGCACTAGGAGCCAGCAGAACTGAGATGTATCTGCTGAAGTCCTTGAATACAGCTGCCTGGTTACAGCTGGAAGTTCTAAGCTCTGATCTTTGTATTCCAGTTCGGGATGCCGCTGCTCGCCTTCCTAACGGGGAAGGGACTCGTGCTGAAATCTGTGAGCTGCTTAAAGATTCCCAGTTCCTAGCTCCTGATGTCACAAGTGCTCAGGTAGGTTGGGTGTCATGTCTGGCCTCAAACAGCTTCTCCTAATAATGCACCATCCAGACCCATGCAGTATTCAGTGGATCCTCACCAAACTCTGGATGATAAAAATCAGCTAGAAATGCCACAGAATTAGCAGTGTCTTGTAGCTGCTCATGTTTTAGGTTCAAAACCAGTCGCCTTTCTGAGCTTTTAGCTTCAGTGGAAGCTCCATTTAGTCCAGGGTGGCAAACAGCATCATCCTGTGCTGCAGACTCTGCTCTCGGTCAGTTCTTACTCAGAGATTGCTAGCTGCATACTCAGGTTTTATTGCAGATAGTATTAGCTGTCCATGTCCTCTGTCCAGCTGAACCAGGGACACCTTGTCATTCCCTGACTTTGAACTTCCAGGTTAATACCGTTGTTAGTGGCGCATTGGATCGGTTGCACTATGAGAAGGATCCCTGCGTGAAATACGACATTGGATGCAAGTTGTGGATCTACCTGCACCGGGACAGGAGCGAGGAGGAGTTTGGTAAGCCTGTCCTAAGGTGATACCTTAAGAACTGAACGTGTTTATACATCTGTTGAGCTTCTGCAGTCCAGCTGGATAATTAACAGTGTCAGTCTGGATTTTTCTTTTGCTCATGTCAGTGTTTAAATCCAAGTCCTGCGAGGAGCACGTCTGCATAAAGTATTAATTTGAAAAACAGCATCCTCCATACAAGAACTGCCTATGTGTGTGCATTCTCAGCTGCTCCTGTGTCTTATTTTCAGCATTTTTGAATAATTTTGCTTGATGTCCTTGACAGTGCTGTGTTGGATTTCTTGTATCTTTTGTTAAACTGATTTGCTTCAGGAGCTCTGATTTCTCTTTGCAGAACGGATCCACCAGGCTCAAGCCGCCGCAGCAAAGGCCAAGAAAGCCCTTCAGCAGAAGCCAAAACCTCCTGCTAAAATGGTAAATGTCTTTGCACAGATGCCTTTGGGGCTGGGAAAGGAGGTGTGGACTTAATCCATACATTCTGCATCCGTAATGGGTGATGCAAATTACCTCCTGTTTGAGTTAACAGTTCGTTACGTGTATGAACATCAGCATTAGTCTAGCAGAAAATAGAGGGCAAGAGGAAGCTTTCACTCCTCCCAGCTTCCTTGTTGATCTCAGCAGAAAGGTCAGGGGGACTTTCCTACTCTCTGACCTAAGGATGGATTTTGCTTGATGTTAAGGCTGCTCCCCGAGAGTGCAGCGACCGACCCCAGGTTTTGGAAAGACCTTCATGCTTGATGTGGTTTCTTTGCAGAAGTCCAGCACCAAGGAGAGTTCTGCGAAAGCGCTCCCCAGCAGCGTGTCAGAGCCCAGCCAGCTGAGCCTCAGTGACTCCAGCATGCCACCGACTCCGGTGACCCCCGTGACACCAACTGCACCAGCGTTACCGGCGACACCCATTTCACCCCCGCCGGTCTCTGTCATTAGCAAAAGTGTGTCCAGCGCGGGATCGGAGCCAGCGAAACCCAACCAGAGGTGGTGCTTCTGTCACATACATCACCTGTGAACGGTGCTGATTCTCCCTCACTCCTTGCCTGTGTCTTTGCTGACCTGCTGGCTTTCTCTTCTCCACAGTGTTCTTCTGGTGTCATCCCCGACCATGCCGCAGCTCGGGACGTTGCTTTCCTCGGCCCAGAGTTCTCAGCCACAGCCCGGGCCGCAGCCGCCTCCCACCCGGGTGGTAAGTCACACCACCTCCTCAGGGCTGCCGCAGGTCCGGGTGGTCACAGCCCAGTCCAGCCTTCCAGCTGCATCCCAGCAAGCCCCAGTGGTAACCCAGCAGCAGCAGCAGCAGCAGCAGCAGCCTGCGTCAGTGCCTCAGATCCGTGTTCCAGCCACGGCCACGCAAACCAAAGTGCTCCCTCAGGTGAGTTTGTGCAGAAATGATGGGGTGCTTCTCGTTGTGTTTTGGTGTGGTGCCCTGGGATTGTTTTCTGACTCAGAGCATGCAGTGACAGCAGAGCAAGCCCACAGAAAGAGTTTTGTGTGAACAGTGTTGTTCAGCACTCACTTTTTCACCCTGTTCCCTTCCTGTGTATCACCGTTAAGTTGTGCCTTGTGGTAAGAAGTGGGCAGAAGTTGCCAGCTAAGCTACAAAGAATCATTTGGCTTTCAGTATTGTGTGAGTGTGCTCACAGGCTGCCTCTGTCTTGCTGCAGGCTGTGATGACTCTGCCAGTAAAAGCTCAAACCAGCCCCGTGCAGGTGCAAAGACCAGGAAGCTCCGTGACAGGACAGACGGGCATCACTGTGACCGGACTGTCTGCAGCTCCCAGTCCTGCTGTGAAGCCAGTAACCAGCTCTCCAGGCAGTTCTGCTACGAGCACCTCCTCCACCACTGTCATCCAGAATGTAGCTGGTCAGAATATCATCAAGCAGGTGAGAGACAAGGAGCAGCGAGGAACTGGGCCCAGTCGGTTCCTGCTTGTGGTGACAGACATGACATGCAGAGGTGAAAAGGGAGCGAGGACGTTAGTGAGCCCTAATGCTGTGTGAGTTATGGACTGCAGTGATTTCAGTCCTCTGTATTTCAGGTGATACATGGAAATGCCATCTGAGATGTTCCCAGAACTGGTTTTGATAGCGTACTGGGTGCTGGTGTCCCGGCACTTCAGTTCTGATGGGAGTGAACATCCCATCCTGTTGGGAAGTTTTACTTTGGATGTGTCTCAGACTGCAGCCTCTTGTGATACAGCCACTCCTCTGATCTCTTCCAGGTGGCTATTACAGGACAGCTTGGCATGAAGACCCAGCCTGGAAGTGGCATCCCGCTCACGGCGACCAATTTCCGGATCCAGGGAAAGGACGTGTTGCGCCTACCCCCGTCCTCTATCACCACGGATGCGAAGGGACAGACTGTGCTGCGCATCACCCCGGACATGATGGCCACCCTGGCCAAATCTCAAGTCACTACCGTCAAACTGACTCAGGACCTCTTCTCAGCCGCTGCAGGAAGCAGTGCTGGTGGGAAAGGCATCTCTGCAACTTTGCATGTGACCTCCAATCCTGTGCAGACCGCTGATTCTCCAGCCAAGACTAGCACCGCCACTTCAGCTTCTTCCAGCCCGGTTGGAAGCACGGTGGTTAAAGTAACTCCTGACTTAAAGACTGCAGAGCCAACTAGCTCTGCTTTCAGATTGATGCCTGCTTTGGGCATGACTGTGGCAGATCAGAAGAGCAAGGCTATAACGACGGTGGCATCCACCGAGGCCAAGCCGGCTGCTACCATCAGAATCGTGCAGGGGCTGGGGGTGATGCCCCCCAAAGCTGGGCAGACCATTACAGTAGCTACTCATGCTAAGCAAGTGCCCTCTTCCTCTGCAGCCAGCGTGCCTGGCACGGTTCACACCTCATCTGTCTCGTTACCAACCATGAGTGCCGCGGTGTCCAAAGCAGTTGCCGTGGCCTCGGGCGCTGCTGGGACTCCCATAACTCTCGGCACAGGAGCCACCACTGTGCGGCAGGTGCCTGTCAGCACCACAGTAGTATCCACATCCCAGACAGTAAGTATGGCTGAACTTCTGGAGGTGGGTGGGAAAGGGCAGTGCTGACACACAGTGATGTCTGAAAATGTTACACCCACAGAGGCTGAAATGGAGTATGGTAGAAAAGGGATTGGTAAAAGGGGATCCTGGAGACATGATCCTGAAGAACTGCCACGGTGCAAAGATCATTTTCAGGGGGTGGGTGTTCAGGGCAGAGGCAGCTGTGAAGTGAATGGGGTACATTTTAATGAGCTTGCAGTGGCCTGCAGATTTCATCAGCAAAGCTGCTCCCAAGACTCCTAAAAGCCAAGCTGAGTATTATTGTGTGTTGTCTCTGCTGAGCTCCCCGTGACTTCTCACGTCTTCTTCCTCTTCTCTAGGGGAAGCTGCCAGCACGAATAACAGTGCCTCTGTCAGTGATCAGCCAGCCAGTGAAAGGCAAGAGCGTGGTGACTGCCCCCATCATCAAGGGCAACCTTGGGGCCAAGTGAGTACTTTGCACCTGGTAGCTTTGCTGTAGAAGTGGGTTGAGGAAGGTGTCAGTTGGAGAGCTTCATGGGTGGCTAGGAAGCAGGTGGAATAGGCTTGCAGTCCTTAAGCGGAGTGGATATTGTCTCTGGTGAGAACATGGTCTTTGTTTAAGTGCCCTGAGAAGTAGTTTCTAGCAAAAACCCTAAAGACAAAGCATTCTTTGCCTTGAAGCCAGGTGTTTGGTGTGTTGAGCAAGAATTAACCTGCTGACATACCTAAACACGTGTGATGCGAGGCCGTGTCCCCATCAAAGAGACTAGGGAAGTGTTCACTGCCTCAGCACCGATTCCTCTGGTGCTCAGATACTGAAACCTCTGTGTTTATTCTTCTGGGGATGCTGCTGGTGTCTCCCTAGACCTCACCTGCTGCTAAGCTCTGCTGTACTAACCTCTCAGCGATTCTCTTTCCTCAGCATCAGCGGATTAGGCAGAAATATCATCCTGACTACGATGCCCGCGGGGACAAAACTGATCGCAGGGAACAAGCCAGTGAGTTTTCTGACTGCCCAGCAACTACAGCAGCTGCAGCAGCAAGGCCAGGCAACACAGGTAACAGCACCTGGAGCAGTGATGTGATCTGCTTTTTGATGGTGTAACACCTCTGGGAAGACTTCATGCTTGATGGGTGGGGTTCCATCCAAACACGGGCACTAGGCACCACGGTGTGTCACCCATATGAGGGATGTAACCCCAAAAGTCCTGTCAGGAAATAGAATCACAGGATGAGTTGTGTTGGAAGGGATCTTCAAAGCCCATCTAGTCCAAGCCCCTGCAGTGAGCAGGGACATCTTCACTAGATCAGGTTGCTCAGAGCCCCATCCAGCCTGACCTTGAATGTCTCCAGGGATGGGGCCTCCACCACCTCTCTGGGCCAGTGATCATGATGTTCCCAGCTGACTGAAGGATGGTTTCCACACACTTCATCTGGGGGTTTTGGGGGGTGGTTTTTTTTTGTAGTGCTTTGTACCTTGTTTTCTGATGATCAGTTGTGTGCAGTGTGTCACCTATGGGGTTTTTGTTGCCCTGAGTTTGAGGTGGTTTTCCTTTTCCTTCAAACAGGTGCGAATTCAAACAGTACCAGCCTCCCATCTCCAGCAGGGAACAGTCTCTGGTTCTACAAAAGCAGTTTCCACCGTGGTTGTGACAACAGCTCCATCTCCAAAACAGACCCAAGATCAGCTATGAACACTGGCTTGACAATGGGTTGCTTTCCAAGAGCCTCCCTGAGTCTTCTCATCCTCCAGCCAACCACACAAGACTCCCTAGGGATCAGACTGGATTTTGGAGTCAGAATTGTGATGTTTAGGTAGAAATCCCACAGCAAAAGACCTACAATCCAAAATGTTTTGGTCCCACTATGTAAAAGCACGTCCTGTGGCACTGCTAGTTCAAGAAGCGTCTTCCTTTCCTTTGTTCTCTTCCCATCCAAAGGGCTGTTTGCTGTTACCATTTCTCTGTATTTTGGGTTGTAGACAAAGCAGTCCATCTTGGGTCTTCCATAGCCAGGGAAACTTGCTTGGAAGGGGTAATCCAATGGTTTTCCAAAGTTGTGGAGAAGATGCCTCATTTTCTGGAGTCTAGCTGTCCCTGCTGTTACATGGATGACTTAAAATGGTGGTTCAGACACCGGGGTGTTTGCAGCATAGCCTGGAAGTAGATCCCTAACGCATTCAGTCTACTATTTATAGACTTTTTAAATACTTCTCACCCCAAAAACCCCTCCCATCTCTGAGCTCAGACTTCCTTTGGACAGGTACCACCTCCCTGTCAAGGGCTGTCACAGGCAGGACGGGGTCATGATGGTTTTTGCTGGGAAAGAACACAGTAACCATGGGAGGGAGGGGGGAGTGGAGGGGATGCAGGAAGTCCTTGTGTGAACAAGTTGCTCAGCAAGGGGAATAGAGCAGAAAGGCATAAAGAATGTCTTCACCAGAAGGATCCTCCTTTAGTTTTCCCTCAATAAATAAACTTTTTATCAATCAAAAGAAACAAGCTTGTTTTAGAAGCTTGGAACATGTTTTCAGGTATGTACCCAAACTGTAGGCTCTTGGAAATATTTTAACTCATGTTCCTGGCCTTGAGTTGTGATTCACCATTTTGTTTTACCAGTTTTATCTCTTTTATGTAGATTTGTTTGAATTTTGCACATACAGGAAAGGAATTCATGGCTGTTCTGACATGACCTTGAAGCTTTCAGAAGGACATGGTGGAGAGCAAGAGAAGATAAGGCCAGAAAGCCTTACAAACCTCATGTCATCTCCTTTTGATTCTGTACAGCTTGTTTCGTCTGTGATGGTCCAGGGCTAATAAGATTGTCCATCTTCTTTGTCAGATGGTCCTTTTAAACATGGTTTCTCTTGTGGCTTTTTTTTTTTCTTCTTTCAAAGGTTTTCACTGAGTTACATGTTTCTGAATATATTTCAAGCCCTACATCATACATTTTGGCCTTCTGGTGTGTGTTTGGCTGCACAGAGACACAGCATCTGAGCAGTTTTTCTCAGCTTCAGGGCTCTCTATAGAACCTGACCTACTTCAGGGGTGGGTTGGAGGAAATTGGGGTATTTCTGTACAAAGAGGAGTGGCCAGCAAAGAAATTAAGAGACAACAAGCAGCTTCCTGCTATTGCTTACGTGGAAGGGCCCCCAAAGTGAAGACAATCAAGGTAATCTTGTGGTGTTAGTTCAAGTGATAAAGTTCTTCAGAGTCAAGCCCTACCATCAGGTGCTAAAAGCTGCTCACAGTGTGCAGCCCTTTGCACCTCTGTGAATCCTCTTGCAAGTATTTGTCACCAGGCAGGGGAGGCTTTGGCGGGATTAAGAACAAGAAACCTGCATGGATCAGATCCCATCAGTCTGGGATGTCTTGGATTGTGGCTGCTTGGCTTTTTGAGTCCTGCTGTTCAGGTTGTCACCATTCTGTCTTCCCAAACTCTGTCTGCTAAACTGGCTGTTAATGTGCAAGCAACCTTTGGGCTCCTTGCTGCTTCCAAAGTCTGTTCTGTTTGCTTTGAAGCCTCTGGGCAGAGCACATTGGTCCCTACATGGGCTTATTTCAAAGGGGTTAATAGTGTCTGCTCCCAAGTTTCAGGAACAGAGCAGAGCCTGGTTTATGGTTTGTGGTTCTTAGGAGTTACTTCCACTCTGGTTTGAAAAATACCCCTTGAGCTGCTGTGAGGCAAGAGCCCTTGTTTTTAATAAGTAACCTTTAACTTCCACACAGTGGGCTGGAGGGGCTCAAGTTCCTTTTTCTGGGACTGGAGGAGGGGATATATTTAAGCTAGACGGTGCTCCAGGTGGTGTTTGCTCCCGTGTCCTCTTTCTGTGGTGGCAGAGAGCAGTTCTGCATGAGCCTGACAGCGAGAGCTGTGGAGGGGAGCACACACTCAGGGGAGGAAGGCCTAGAGAAAGTTAATGGCACATAACCTCCATCCTGTCCATCTTTTCCAGATCCCTCCAAGTCACTGACACAGTTTTAGGGAAATGCAGGACTCCTGGTATTTGGTTTTCACGTGGCAAACCTGAGCCACAAACAGCAGAATGAAGTCGCGATAGACTTGTACGTGGTGCCTGCCCACAGACCCCTCCAGCCAGCAGGGTGACAGTCCAAAATCTAAGCCTTTTGCCCCACAGCTTCAAACACAGCGACTTGTTGCAGGCTGGGGAGAGCTGTGTGGGGAAGGGAGGATGTGCTGCCGTGTCCAGCATGGAAACCCAATCAGAAACCCAGTTTAATATCCCACAGCAACTGATTTCTCTCAGTCTGAGATCAACTCATAATTCCATGGGGAGTTGTGTCAGTGTGCTTTGAAACACAGGACCATTTTCCCAGACCACAGATAACCACTTGTCACACCTCCCCTCACTGTTCAGCCCCGCTGTGTACCAGCCATGGGAGAGCTCAGCAGAGTAGAACAACACAAGGGAAACGATGGCTTCCTCCCTCTCTCTTCACTTGTGTGCTGAACTGGGATAGTGAATTCCAAATTGCTCACTCCAGGCTGATCCCTCCGGAAGGCAATTCATCTGACCTTGCTCAGGATCTTCTCCTAGGATGACTCACTCTGGATATAACCATTTCTTCTGCTGGGCTATCAAAAGAATTCCAGGTGAGTAGCTCAAATTTGGGCTTTTAATGATTTCATTTAGGCATGACGCATCTTACGTAAAGGTAAAACAACCCATTCAATGCAGATTAATCCATTTGAGCACGGATTAATCTTGTTAATTAATAATCAGGCTGCTAACTCAGAGGTAAACATTTTCAGAGCCAGTTTCTTCTCTCTAGAACGAATCCCCACACCAATTTGGTAAGCCCTAACATCTCCTAATGTTACAATCTCCCTGTCCTACAGCTTGCAAGACCCGCAGCAAAACAACTCGCCCACCAGAACGAAGCTCCTTGAAGCGCTGGTATCAGGAGGTTTCACAACACCACCCCAAAAAAAAAAATAGAGGAGAAGGTGCCAACCAAATGCAGGAGGGAGCATCAATAAGTGGAAGTGCTGACCCAGAGCAAGGCCGTCATGGCCCGGAAGACAGAAGAGCAATCCTGCATGGAGCTGATTTACCTGTCATGCTGATGCTGTTTGAAATGTTTAAGGAGGACCTGGAAGCCAGGACTGCAGAGGTGCTGGTGTTGTTTGAAACTAGGTGAGTGAGTGACTGTAACGTGTTGGTGTGTCATGACGCAGGAATTTTTGGCAATGGGAACATTTTTTTCCGGTTTGTGCTGGAAGGAATGATGGTTACTTGGTATTTGTGAGAGGTACACAGAAAAAACCACTCTGGACATCGATAAAGTATGCTTGGTTACTCAAAAGAAAAATGATCTGCACTGGAGACTTCTCAAGGGCTTAAGCCAGTTGCTTCTAAGTCAGCCTGTGGTGAGAATTGTCCCTGTGATCTCAGTTACAGGGTGAAATTACAGGTGTGGGCAGTGGGAAGCCCTGGAGTTGCTGCAGGTCGGTGAATTGCTGACCTCCCTTTGCACAGCTTTGCTGGTGTAAGGAAAGAACTTGTGTTCCCTAGTCAGGGTGGCCAGAGCAGCTGAGGTGACAAGCAATAACTTGGTCAGACATGGTGTCGAGGTTCGTTTTGAACAGCGGGGCAGTCCTGTGTGTTTAGATAGCTGGGACCAAGAGAGAAACCCCCTGGTCAGAGGGATGAGTTCTTTGTAATTAGAAAGCTGAGTTTATATCTGTTTGATAGGGATTTATTGTCTTTTTATAGAAAAGGTGAGTTGAAGGGCGGTGGGCAGGCTGAAAGGGTACGGTTCCAGTCCAGAGGAGCTCCTTCCAGCAGGAAGACAAGGTTCCATTGCCTGACATCCCCACACTGGAGTTCAGTAACTCAGGCAAGAAGGATCAGGGTTTGCATTAGGGCTGGATTTAATCCCATCATATGTTTTTCCTGCTTTTTTTTTTTAATCATCTAAATCCAGCATCACAGAGAGCAATGACTAATTGGCTGGGAAGTGCTGTCCCCTGCTCTGTGATTCTTCAGGTTCTCTCTCCTCTCAATAAAGGAGGTAGGTTGCCAAGGTGAGGCAGGTTTCCCAACAAATCCCTGCCATCCCATGGCACGAATCTGAGGTTTTTCCTTCAGCCTTTTCCCAACAGCTACTTGTGAGCCAGCAATGAATGTCTGCGCCACAGAGAAGCGGTAGAAGAGCCACGGGAAAGTAATGCTCACTGATGCTTCATGCAGTGAGAGAGGTCTAGGTACAGAAAGTAAGGACACCTTAATGCTGGAATAGATTATCTGGGCTGGAGGGGTGTTTCCAGACAGACATTATCCACAGTGATCCTGATCCCGTCAGCAGGGTGTTCCATGCAACCTGCTGCCTCATCCCAGAGCCCTGGCATCAGGGCTCCTCCGGGATGAGGCAGCTCTCACACGTGTGGCTGCTTCACCTCTGACAGACTGAACTCTGCGGGTGAGTTCGCAGCCAGTTCTCCTGCTTTCGGGTGGGCACGCCAGGAACGTGTGCTGTCACGACATACCCCGCTGCAGGACCTCCATGATGCCTGAAAGACAGCGTGAGCTGCACCATAAGAGTGAAAAATACCCCACCACCTACCTCCTGCCCAACAAAGAGAGGGAAATAAGAGGGATAAACGAAAGGTCAAAGCTGTGTGGGGTTTTTTGTCTGATTGGAAGCAGCCGAGGTAACACCAGCAGCAAACCTGAGCTTTGATTTTCCATGGGAAGCAGAGGGGCAGGGCGGCTGAGCGGGGGTGGGCTCCTCTCGTTCGTGTCAAGCCGATGGGGCAGTGCCTGTCCCCAGCTGAGCCGTGGCCTCAGTGTTAGGCAGACAGGACCTTACCCGGCTTTGAATGCTGGGCGTGCCCCAGCGTGCAGCCGGGTTTCAAAACACACAGCGCCAGAAACTGGGCAGTCCAGCCTGTCCACCCTGCTGCGCTCCCAGCCTGCAAACACTGCCGGGCTGATTCAGAGCTCACCGCGGAGGTTCTGCTCTCAGCGAGCCCTGGAACAGCTCGGGAAGGAAACCCAGCTAATGGTATAGTCCCAGGAGGAAGCTTACAGTGCTATTCCTAGAGCTTTGGATTCCCTTTGGAGTCCAGAGCCACTGAGCTGCCAGAAACCATCCCCCTGGATTTCAAAAGTGTGTCTGGGAAGCGTGGGAGGGCTGAGGACGGGCATTCTCATTGCAAGCTCGTTGCACACCATCTTGATGTGCTTGGCTTGCTGCTCATGCCTGTACCTTCCAGGGATGGAGCTGGGCCCTTGTGACTTTTCTGTGGCCTTTCAGAGGTCCAGTTCTCCACAGCCACTCGTTATTCTCCTGGCCTTAGGGATGGAGAGCCTGAATCATCGCTGGAAGAGCTGCCCCTGTGCGGATGCTCAGCGGAGCGGTACCCAAAGTTCAGCTTGGCTTTCCGGGGGTGCCGCTGGTTCAGCTGGAAAACCTCAGGGCTCCTGCATGACGTTGCCCTCTCCTCCCACTGAATCAGCCTTTTATTTACTCTCTGGAATGCAAAGTAACAGGACACCCTGTGGGGTTTATCTCTCTCCCAATCTTTCGCTCTGGAAGTTGCCCAACCGGATTGGAGGTTTTAGCTGCAGACGGGGTGGTTTCAGGGTTGTCTGGCAGGAATTTGGGTGGGAGGGCGCTGTCGGTGAAATGTGAATTCAGGAGTCACGGAAGCCTTGAGACACACCGGAGGGAGGAAGAGCCTTTGTCACCCTCTCGCTGTTTGAACCCGGCCCTTCGCTGGTGCGGATGCGAGGTGCTGAGCCAGAACTACTGGGAGCAGCAGAGGTTTCCCTGCAGGCAGCCAGCCCTCATTCCTTCCTGTAAGCAGCTCCTCTTTCCCTCCTTTCCCATGCTGGCATCCCCGGGGCTGGGAGCTGCTGCCTCCTGCAGCTGACCCTGGTTTTCGGGGCTCTCCTGTGGGTCGAGCTCAGGGTAGTTTAGCTCTTGCAACTTGCCTACAGTCCGAAGCCGGATTTGACTCTCTCCTGCCAGCGGTGCCTAAAGCCAGTCGCTCCCCTTCCTCCCAAAGGCGTGCTGAGCCGCGGCCGGCTGCTCGCATCATGCTCCGGGGGCCCCACTGATACCAAGAGACCGCGTCTGCAGGAGGAGGAGGTGACAGCCCTTCTCGAATGAGCTGGTACGAGTGGGATAAACCAGAGGCTGCGTTGCTGACGGCTGCCATTGCTCGTGGGTAAGTGCATCACCTTTACTCGTGGGTTACACCTTTGCCTAGTGGCTTACAGGGCTCAGCATCCCTCGGTCAGGCTGGAGACACGTGCCAGTGTCTCACCGCAGAAGGTGTTTTGATGTTTTGGGACATGGCCCAGAGGGGGGTGGGGGGGCGACGACTCATCCTCCATGGTGACTTAGCCACAAAATAAATCACTGCAGCAAAAAATGGGAGGCCCATCATTTAGGGCTCTAAACCAGCTGCCTCCCAGCTATATAATATTCTGGATTTAGTGTTTTACTTTCTTCCCCCATCCCAAGCCTGGTGATTCCAGCCCTTTGTTCCATGAGCCAGTCGGGTTAATGAATTAGTTTGTGAAAGGCTGATGAGTTTAAGCGAGGGGAAACCCCGGGGTGTTTGCAGCTCAGCGTGAAACCAAGAGCTGTGGATCCTCATCCCCCGAGCAGGGGGTGTTTGCCTGGCTCCTGGCACCTGCCGGGAGGAGCTGAGTCGAAATGCCAAAGAGGAGAAGTTTGCAGAAGGAAGGAGCAGCGGCTCAGCTCCAAGTAGCTGCTGCGCCACAGAACTACGCCGTTCCACGGGGTTGTAAGGCTGGAGTGCCTTGCAGTCACCCGGGTAGGGAGTGGCTGTAAAACTGGAGCTCTGGGCAGGGCTGGGCATCAGCCTGCTGAAACCAGCCGGCTGACTAACAAAGCCACTTTCTGAAGGGGAATGCCTTAAATCCGGAGATCCTTCCTGCTGCGCCAGCGGGTGGGATTCTGGTACCTGCTGAGGGAGCAGGGGAGGTGCTGGCAGATGTATTTCCATAAGAACACACAAGTTGGGTTATATTTTTCTCCTGAAGAGGAAACAGCAGGATCAGGGACCTAACGCTTGCCAGAGACACAAAACCCGTGCTCCGCGGGAGGCATTTTAGAGCAAGGGGAAACAAAGGTACCCCAGCAGCATCCCCCTGCGCTCAGGATTCAGGGGTGACTCCTGCTACACCAAAACCAGCTCTCTGGGAAGTGTAAATGTTCCGAGGTGGGGAAAAACCAAAACCCCACCCCAGTTTCAGGGCTGGGTGTGACTGGTGTAAACGGGTTTGGATCAGCAGCGGGATGGTCAGTGGTGGATGGATCTATGTGAATATAGAGAATAGGGAAGGGCCTTGCCAAGAGAGGTTGCTCTGGCTGTCTTTAATCCCAACTCGCTCCTGAAGGTGACAGATCAAACTGTGGGAGCGTGGGGACAGGCGTCTTTCCACGAGGGGGGAGATGCCGGAGTGGCAGCGTGCTGGGAATGCGGATCTCAGTGCTCACAGCCCTCCTTCAGACCCACACTAGAACCTTGTCAGAGCCCTGGGGCTTTGATGGTTGTCCCGTTTCATACCAGACCACGCAGCCCCCAGGAGCTGTTGAATTCGGATACGTGTGTGATTTGTGCTGCACTGCTGTGTGTCTGTGTTGCAACCAGTCTCCCACACCCAGTTTGTTCCTGTAGCCCAGCTGAGAGCGGCTCTCGGGCTCAAGGAGTATTTTGCTTTGGTAGCCCCTCAGTGCAAAGGATGTTTTTAGGGAACTGGGAAAAGTGCCGGAGTGTTCCCTCTTTGCAGCAGGGTTCTGCAGCATGGTGGTTGTCACCTGAGAAGGGATGAGACCTTGGGTACATAGAACTTTGCCCTATAACCTGTTGTTTGCCAGGCAGTCCCTCCTGCCGCTGCGGGGCGGATCGTGCGGGTGTAAGACAGAGTTTTTTCGGTTTCATTTGCAAAGCAGGTGGCAAAAGTCTCTGTGGATGATGCAGAGCTTGCGCAGGGCTTTGGGCTCTGACGTTTCCCTTCATTTTCCCACGAACGCCTCTGAAGCGGGAGAGAGAGGCGGGAGCTTGGGCCGACCACGGGATCACTGGGGGACCCGTGGGGTGTTTCCGGCTTCCCACACCTGCCAGGAGCACGGAGAGGAGGAGCCAGGCACCGTGCCGAGCCGTGCCGAGCCAAGGAGCGACCGTGCCATGGCGGCCTGAGCGGGCGCGGCAGCCGCCCTCGCCATGGAGCAGGGCCCCATGGCCGCCGGTGCCGGCATGAGGTACAGCGCCCAACTGCAGGTAGGAGCGGCACCCGCTGCGGGGGCTCGGCGGGGCTCTCCCCAAAACCCATCGGCCTTTTCCCAGGCTGCCTCATGCTTCACTCGCTCCGGTTCCGTTTGAGCCAGGTCAGGACTGACCGGGCAGCTCCGGATCCCTGGGGGATCCTGGGGATGTGGGGGAGCTCCTGCTCCCTGTGTGCCGTCAGACAAGGTCAGGAGGAGTCATCCGGGGTAACGCAGCGGAGCAGGAAGAGAAAAACCAGTGAAAATTCCCACTGGTGGCAGAGCAGCGGTCTGTGCCGGGTCTGTGCCGGGTCTGTGCCGGCACTGGATCGGCGCTGGCGCCGCTCGGAGGGATCTGACTTGGGGATGTGGAGTGACCGGGCACTCTGTGGCGATGGGTTGATGGCGTGTGGCTCCTGGTTGTTTAGCAACGGACATAACTAAACCTGTTGAAGCCATCAGAAGGTTTGGCTTAAACTGAGGGCTCTGGGGCTTCATTAATTAGCTGATGTGTGTCAGTGTGCTGTGAAACCTGAGCGAGCTTTACGCCACGCTCTCGGCTTCTCATGTCGGTTTTCCCAGCCGAGGGTCAGGCAGGGACTGGTGGGTTTGGGCCGCACCTTCAGAGCCTGCTGTGTGCTGTGGAGCTGTTTGAAAACCTGGCTTTTGGGTTAAAGCCTGAGAAGCTCTCTGGCTCGCCTGGCCTCCGAGACCAGCTGTAGCAGTTGTTACCTGACAGCGGGAGAGGAGCCCTGGCACGGCTCAGGAGGCTGGCCTAGAGCGAGGAAGAGTTTCCCTTGCCTCCAGCCCCGCGTGTGTGAGGGCCGTGGTGACTGCCAGGAGCGGGAAAGAGATGCTCTCGCTGATAGCACCCCTCTCGAGCTCCTTGTTCCCTGCCCAGGTCGGGGTGACACTGTGGTACAGTGTGATCACCCCGACCTGTCCCGTTCTCCCGACAAAAGGAGTTTGTGCGCTGGTGTGTCTCTTACGGCGGGGCTGGGCGCTCAGGCGAGTCCCTTCACGCCGGGGCAGCGGCGTGCCCGCTCCTTTCCCCTGCTTCTGGAGCAGTTTTTCCCCTGCATCAGCTCAAGAGGAGCAGGAGGACTTCCCCGAAGACGGTACCTGCCTTCCTGGCAGCGAGCAGCCCGAGGAATTTGTCCCTCGTGGACCAAGTGTCGTTGGACTTGGCTCCCTATGAATAAGATGGCAGAGCAAACGTGAGTTGTTTTGTGTCATTGTGATCTGCCTTGGGCACGGAGAGGAGAAGCTTTTCTTCCTCCTTAGAAAGGGGCAGAGCTTTTCTCTCAGGCAGCAGCTGGTGGGTGAGCGGCTGCTCGGGCCAGTTCTGCTGCCGCCGGTGCCGAAGGCGGGCGCGGGGATGAGGAAGGCACGACGAGGAAAGGGCTGGGGCCGATGGAGAGCGTGCAGACCTTTGCTCAGCAAACAAAAGATCACTTTGTAAAACCAGCGAGGAGGGAGCAGCGAGAGCGCTTTGGAGGGCCTGGCTCTGGGCTCTGGGGAAGGTGTCTGACCAAAGGTCCCCAGGGGTAGAATATACCGTTTCCATCCAAAGGCCGCCGCGGCGAGCCTCGCAATAACACTCCGTGATATCCAGGTGATAGGCTGGGGTGGAGGAGGGAGCAGCTAACAGGGATGGGTTTGCTGGACAAGGGTTTTGCCTGGTTGGAGGCACTGGTGTTTCCATGGTTCAGGTGTCAGGGGCCAGCCCCAGCTCAAAGATGGGTCAAGAGGGTGGGTGATGCAGAGTGATGAACGTGGGGTGTTTGATCGAGGTCTGGAGTTTTTGGTTAAGCTGCTGGAGGGCGTTGCTGTTGCTCAGAAGGTACTTTCCATACAGGGAAAGATATAAAAGTGGTTTAATTAAGCTGTTTGCCTCTCTGGCACGTTTCTGTTCTGGCCTTGGGAGAGAAGCGTGTCATAGGGAGGAATTTCATGGCTCATAGCTACGTCTCCCCAACCCATAAGGTAGCTCTGTCCCCCTTTCTCGTATGACTCAGGACGGTCACAAGACAACCGAATGCTGTAGAGGGTTGAGCTCGATATTGGCACATGAAATAGGGGTGTGGGAGTTGGACCTCTTCACTGCTGCCCTCGCCCTCTGTGCCTGGAAGGAGGACGGTCTGGAGGACTCTGTGCCCTTCGTTTCCCGCCCCTGGTCCCTCATTAGGTCGTGTGCCATCGTTTTACAGCGTCATTGCCCTTCATAAGGAACTCGAGATGAAAAATAACAAGCCTGGTTCAGTTCCTCAGCGCTTTACTGCCCGTACTGGGGCAGCAGAGCACGGCTGCGCCTTACGGAAACCGGCCTCCTGTGCGTGCTCCCTTCGAGTGCCTCTTATCAAGAGCAAGAAGTAAGAAGATTATTCTTATCAGATTTCTTCCTGGAGGGGTGTTGGGGTTTGGAGCGTGAGTAAACCTGCTCGTCCCTTCTGGGATCGGTATGACTTTGGCCCCGAGCTGTCCTGCGGCCGAGCCGCTGAGCCTGGGATGTGGTGTGGGCCGAGGGAGCGGCTGAATCTCGCGTGCTGGACACATGAATTAACCCCCTGCGGTCAGGATCACCGGATGCAGACATGGGGTGAGAGCTGGAGCAGCTGTTTTGGAGAAGAGGGGAGCTGTGAGGGCCTTTGGGGCCTGAGACGCATCAAGCTGTCATGCTGGAGCCACCGAACGTGCCAAAAACGATCCCAAGGGAGATGCTGATCCCAGAGGGACCTGCACACGTCCCAGGCATTGCCTTGCTGGAGAGTCCTACCCTGCTCATGGCCCAGCTTCCCCTCAACCCCCATTTGTGGGAGGACATCTCCACTTGGTGGTAAGGGTCCCCAGCCTGCAGTAGGCCGTGGCCGTTCCCACCGTCCCCGTGTGCCTGCTGAAGTTCCTGCTGACGGAATTAGTCACTTCTCCATCTGGTTTGTCCAGTCTGGCAGAGCACTGTCTAAAAATACACCATGCTTACAAGGAGGAGGAGGAGGAGGAGGAAAGGCTTGTTTACCCACAGGACATCTCCCTGAGCTCTCCGCACGCAGGACATGGGCACAGGAGACCTCCCAACCCCCCCTGTGCCCCGTTCTCCTGCCAAGGTTCCTCATGGAGACTGCTCCCAAGGCAAACCGAGGTGTAGGAGACGTGGGGCAACGTCTTCCAGAGCCTTTCACTTGGTTGGCATGCAGCTCTCCTGCCAGGCTGCCACGTGGCTGGGCTGACACGGTGACCAGAACCCTCCCATCCTGCTGTGAGGAGCCCGAGGCAAGGTGAGGGTGACAGTGACAGTAACAGCCGTGCGAGGAGGAGCAAGAGGAAGTAACTGAGCCTGTGACTAAGGCGGAGTGTCAAGGAAGGGGTTTCTTTTTCTGGTAACCATGTTTATTTGGAGTAGTTTCCTTGAGAAGGGTGAGAGAGGCAGAGCTTGAGTCACTTTGGGCTGGAGGCTCTTTCCCAGGGAGTCATGGACAAGGTGAGAGCGGGACGCGGGGAGGAAGGAGCCGATTGCTCGCTACGCGCGATGGGAACGCGCCGCAGCCGTTAGCTGGAGGAGATGGAAACTGTTGTCTTTGCCTTGATTTACCTACGATCCTTCAGGCCTCTCTGGCTTGATTCCACCTGCTCAGAGGACAGAGGGCAGCAGTGGTGGCCCAGGGGAGTGGGTGAGCGGAGCCTGAGCCTGTTTAAGCCTTACAGTAGAAGTTAAGCGGGTGCTGTCCGTGCTTCGGCCTCTTACTCCGCGGTCAGGACGCCAGGTCTCGCCTGAAACCCTCCGGGGTGCCTCGGGGCCTTCACCCTGCCACGAGGAGAGAGCTGGAACCACCACTCCTTGCCCAGGTTGTGACACCCCGGCAGCTCTTCCAGGCAGCTTCACGCGCGTCGGAGTTGGCTGGGGGATGTAAGGGGGTGCATAAGGTACAAGGGTGGGGAAGGGTGGGATCAGGACTGTGAAGAGAAGGGAACCTCTTGGGATCCAGTCTCCAACCTGCCTCTGATCACTGGGTAACTTCTGGATGTAGCAATATCTGAAACAACCTCCCAGGGAGCCCCAGTGCTCCACACTGGGAACACTGGAGGGTTTAACATCCTGATTTATTTTCCCCCAAGAAAAGCAGAGAAACTCTTTAAGAAAGACCAGGAGGTGATTTTCAGGTCCACCCTGCCACGGCTGCAGGAGCTGGGGGGGTGTTTGTAAGCTGTGGTTTCCTTCTGATTTAACCCCACTGATCAGTTCTGCTCATCTCCAGAGCTTTCTTGACGTAAAGTCACCACCTTTAGCTCGGAGATGACGTCAGAATGCCACAGCCACAGCGCTGTGCAGCCCCTACCCTCCCCATAACATTATTTCTCTCGTGCAAGGAGAGCACAGGGACACAATACCACCAAGTCCAATCCAGCCTGCCGGGGGAATGTGTTTAGTAAGGCCAAGATCTAACAGCCTGTGCCCAAAAATCATTACTGGGAGCACGGAGGGATGTGGCTCCTCCGCTGGCCCCAGGAATCCTGGGAAAGCCGCCGCTGCCTCGACACATGTGTCATGTAAGCCCTGGGGTGGTTTTCTTGCCTTAGGTTCCTAAAGGTGTTAAAAGAGAATAAAACATTTGTCTTTCCGTTATGGTTGGGAAGGTCTGGGGTGTCCTGGGAAGGCTGCTTTTATTATTGGGGTGCTGACACCCCAGGAGGTTGTGCTGCCATTCAACAGGACTCAGCCAGGCTGGAGAGCTGGGCAGGGGGAGATGGGATGGGATTGAACAAGGGCCAGGGCAGGGTCTGGCATCTGGGGGGAACAACCCCAGGGACCAGGAGAGGTTGGGGACTGGCCTGTTGGAGACCAGTGGAGGTGAGAGGGACCTGGGGGTCCTGGGGGACAGCAGGATGACCATGAGCCAGCAGTGTGCCCTCGTGGCCAGGAAGGCCAATGGCATCCTGGAGTGTATTAGAAGGTGGATGGTCAGTAGGTCAGGAAAGTTCCTTCTTCCTNGCTCTTATCAGGGATGGCCAGTGACAGGACAAAGGGCAATGGGTCCAAGCTGGAACATGGGAAGTTCTATGTGAATGTAAGGAAAAACCTTCTCACTGTCAGGGTGGCAGAGGCCTGGGACAGGCTGCCCAGAGAGGTTGTGGAGTCTCCTTCTCTGGGGACACTCCAGACCGATCTGGACACGTTCCTGTGTGATCTCATCGAGGTGACCCAGCTCAGGCAGGGTCAGTTTGCGCCAGAGGGAAGCGCAGCGCAGTTGGCTCTGTGTGGGGGGCTCGGGGGTCCCGCCATCAACACTGTGCCTGTGGCTTTTGATTTTCTGGACTTTCAGGGCTCAGTGACGTGAACCTGAGCTGTTGGCATGTGTTTGTGTCAGCCCTGGGAGCACAGGAGCGTTACCCCTTCCGGGGAGTGGGAAAGCACCGATCTGTGCTGCCCTGAGCTGTTGAGTCGTGGTGTCATCCAGAGCCCTGTGCCGCGGCCCGGGAAACTGCTGGAAGCCCAGTTAGGCTCGAGAGAGGGGAACTGGGAAGGTGCTGGCTGGGCAGGAGAGTCATCCTCATGGTTTGGTGGGGTTTGCAGCAGGCAGAGAGCCCTTCCCGCTCTGGGGAGCTGTGGGGAGAAAGCAGAAGCTGCGGCCTGCGCGTTAGGAGAGGAAGTGCTGGGGATCGGAGCATCCAGCATCTGTCTGATCCGAACATGCTCTGGGCTGACTGGCATCCTCTGAAAACATCTGGATCTGCAGCTTTTCCGATTCCCACCCGGGCTGGAGGTAGGGGTAAGGATGGAGGGAGGATGCTGAAGGAGCAGGATGATGCAGGGCTGTCACAGAGACCTTCCTCTTGGCCAGCCCGGCGAGAGCAGCGCCTTGTGTCTGTCCTTCCTCGGTGCCGGGCGGCCGCCTCTTGTCCCCAGAGCCCGGTGGGTCGTGGGGATGGTTTGTGTGTTCAGCTCTGGGGCTTTTCTTTAGGTTTATACCTTATAATCCATGTTTGTACTGAGTGGGGAACCCCAGGCAGAAACACCAGAGTGCAGAGGTGGGCAGGGAGAGCTGTGAGGATGGAAAGGGAGGAAGTAACTCGGGTTCTGCTTGGTACAGGGGCGCTGGTTGTGGTGAGCTGTGCCCAGCGACACCACGGCCGTGTGTCCTACCACGCTCATGGGAGGGTGTGTGGACTCACCCCTGAGTTTATTTGGGTGCCATCACCATGTGTGAGGTCCCAGAAGGAATGAGGACACAGCCACAGGGGCTGCTGCAGACAGGGAGCTCTGCCCTGGGCTGCTCCATGGTTGGACCTCTCCAGACCAGACTTTGGAAGCAGCTTTTCCACCATCCTGCCTTCTCTCCTCTCCTAGGACATGAACAACCTGGAGGAAGGGGTGGAGTTCCTCCCTGCCATGAACTCCAAGAAGGTGGAGAAGCGAGGCCCAAAGCGGCGGGTGGTCGTCGCCTCCGTGATCGTGATTTCCCTGGTCGCCTCCCTTGTCATCGGTCTCCTGGTTTGGCACTTCAAGTGTGAGTGTGGCGTCTGGGAGCACCGAGACACCCTGGGAGCAGGGAAGCATATCCCTGTGGAAAAGCTTCGTTACCCAGTGTTGCTCACACAAAGCTCTGGGCAGTTGGGGAGGGGAGGGGACCATTTCCACCCCTGGGGACCCGCTGTGCCCCTTCTGACCCCAAACCGTCCCCTTGCAGACAGGAACGCGCCCGTCCAGAAGGTTTTCAACGGCCACTTGCGGGTTCTGAACTGGAATTTCATCGATGCTTACGAGAACTCCAGCTCTCCCGAGTTCATCACGCTGGCCAGGAAGGTGAAGAGCACGGTAAGAGGTCTCCCATCCCCCACAAGCGATGGGCTTTCTCCTCCTGGCCCCAAGCAGTGTGACGCCTGTCACACTGCTTGGAGCTCTCCCCGTGAGGCGCTGGGGCGCTGGGCTGGGTGCAGGGTGTCTTCAGCCTTTCCGTGCTCCGCGCTCCTGGGGGTGCTGAACACCCTTCTCCAAACCTGTCAGGTGGAGGAGATCTACAGGAATCATGGGGACATCGGCCCTTACCACAAAGAGACGGTGATAACAGCGTTCAGGTGAGTGTTTAGGTGCTGTCCAAGCCCTGTCTGGGGTGGAGGGAGGTGATGTGGGGATGTGAGTACCCTGGACCCTTCTACTGATACGTGATCCCTCCTGTGTCTGTGCTTGCCTCATGCTGGCCCTTCCCCTGCAGTGAAGGCAGCGTCATTGCCTACTACTGGTCGGAGTTCCACGTGCCCAAGTACCGGGAGCAGAGCCTGGACAGGGCGATGGCAGACAAGCAGAGCCTGGTCCAGAGGTGGAACCCCCGCCTGAGAAACCCCATGCTGAAGGTGGAGTCGGTCGTCGCCTTCCGTGAGTGCCGGCTCCGCTGCCCCAGGGCCGCTGCGTGGGGAGGGGGAGGGGGACACCCGTTTCTCTGGTGGGGGAGCTGGCAGTCCCAGACCTCCCCAGGGTGCCTTCAGCAGCAGGGACCACTCCCAGGGTGGGTGTGAGGCCCTGGCTCTCAGGGTGCTGCTGTGACGGGCCACCCCTCGCTCCAGCGCTCTGTGTTGTCCTCTGAGCCCATCTGGAGAGGGACAGGGATGAACCCTCCTTCCCATGGAGGATCACTCAGCTCCTCAGAGCCCAGTCAGGGAGAGACCCCACGAACCAAGGGCAAAGAAACGTGGGGCCCAAGGACCCGTCCCAGGAGCCAGGTCCTAGACCCCAGTCCCAGGTCCCAGTCCCAGGTCCAAGTCTAAGGACCCAGTCCCAGGTCCAAGTCTAAGGACCCAGTCCCAGGTCTGTCCCAGGCCCCAGCCCCAGGACCTAGACCCCATTCCCAGGACCCGGACCCAGTCCAAGGACCCACGCCCAGGTCGCAGGCCCAGACCCAAGTCCCAGTCCAAGGACCCAGACGCAGGTCCTAGTCCTAGTCCCAGGACCTAGACCCAGTCCCAGACCCAGGTCCCAGCCGTAGACCCAAGTCGTAGACCCCAGTCCCAGGACCCAGACCCAGTCCAAGGGCCCAGTCCCAGGTCCCATACCCAGGTCCCAGTTCCAGATCCCAGTTCCAGGTCTCAGTCCTAGACCCAGGTCCCACTCCAAGGACCCAGGCCCAAGTCCCAGATCTCAGACCCAGATCCCAGTACCCAGACCCAGGTCCCAGTCCCAG
>VXBZ01009310.1:41684-61850 GCA_013399135.1 Heliornis fulica | reverse complement strand
CTTGAGGACATGGTCTAAGGGTGGACTTGGTGGCGGTAGGTTAATGGTTGGACTGGATGATCTTAGGGGTCTCTTCCAACCTTAACAATTCCATGATTGGTGCCGTGGCGACGACGTGTTTCACGTGTGGCTGTAGGGCAGGGGGAGGACACACTTTAATGGATGCAGAGGAGATTCTCTTGGTGACCACCAGTTGTGCATCAGGGATTTACGGGGCGCCGCCCTCTCCCCCTCGCAGGCAGCGGAGCCTCCATCTTGCAGAAAGCCGAGATCCGGCTCATCAACCAGACGGTGTGTAACCAGCTGCTGACCGACCAGCTGACACCGCGCATGATGTGCGTGGGCATCCTGACGGGCGGCGTGGACGCGTGCCAGGTAAGGCAGTGCTCAGCGCGGTCCCTTTCACCTGGCACCTCCAACTCCTCTTGCCACCCTTGATCAGCACCAAATCGACGTGGCTCTTCCCTGATTTGGCCCAATGGGAATGGGATGGACCAGCAGAACACGGGACTCCGGTCCCTAAAACCTCACGGCAGCGTGGCCTCCCGTCCCGCCGGCGGCCGGCTCACGCGGGTGGTGCTGGGGAGCTCCTTGGGTTGGTGATGCTGGGGAGCTCCTTGGGTTGGTGGTTACTCTGCTGTCTACAGGGGGACTCGGGCGGGCCGCTGGTCAGTGTGGAGCCCAGCAGCCGCATGTTCCTGGCCGGCGTGGTGAGCTGGGGCGACGGCTGCGCGCAGAGGAACAAGCCCGGCGTGTACACCCGGCTCACGAGCCTGCGCCAGTGGATCAGGGAGCAGACGGGGCTCTAGGGACACGCTGCTCCCTGGGTGGACATGGACACCTCTTGTGCAGCACTGGCTGGAGCCTCAGCCGGCCTCTACTGTGAACTGGAACCCTCCCTCTACCTCGAACTCCGCACGTCAGCCCCGAGCTGAGGGTCTGGTTTTAGCCCTTCGTCTTCCCACACCTCAACTTAGGAATCAAGGTTTGGAGTGCGGGAAATTGCCCGTGGTGGTAAGTTAGTGCAGCTCTCAGATGGATCTTGAGTGACCAACCAGCCAGGGTAGTGATTAATTAAAGTCAGAAATGAAAAAAATAAACATTAAACCCCCCCCCACTGATGATAAGACACAAACACTTCGTGTTTAGAGGGAAACTTGATTGGGACAGGTTCAAAGCCACAGGCTCCCCCGTGACTGTCTTCAAACCACCGTCCACACCCCTTCCGCTGGTCTTCAGGCATGGGGGGAGGGGAGAAGGGACCTCTTGCCGAGGCTGGAGGGGGGATCACCCTCAGGATCCTGCCCTGGGAGGGTCCCCTTCCACGGTCCCCTCCTTCCAGCCCATCTGATGGACCCAGAAGAGAGAAGGAGGGGTCTTACCCCACTGTGCCTTAACACTCCTTGACGTGAGAGCAGACTCACCATCTGCTGTGCTCAGCACCTTCCTCTTCCTCACTGCACCCATGGAAGGGGTTTGTGAAATCCCTCCTTGGAGCTTGGTCCCTGCCCTGCCATCCCAGGGTACCTGTGCTGGACTCTGGGCACAGCCCTTCCTCGCTTCCGTGAAGAGAAACGCGGCTGGGGGACTGAAGCAGGGGCTGAGGTGGTTCCTTTGTGCCTTGCCCCACTCCAACACTCCTCCCCTGTAAATAAATCGTTTGTAAAACTCACTGACGTGGAAATGCTCTAATAAACCGGGATATTTTCTAATCCTGTGCCCGTGCCCTTCTTGCCAAGCTTCTGGGAGGGGGGTTGTGCAGGACACGGCTGCTCTCTTTCAGCTGCAAGAGGAGGAACCAGAGGTCGCTGCAGTCTCAGCCCTGAGCTTCAGAGGCTCGTGTGTCACCCAGGGGACAGCAGAGCCGGGGCTTCCGTGGCTCCAAGGCACGAACAGAGTCACTTCTACATCTTGCTGACACCTGGGTGGGCTCAGAGCATCCCCCCAGCTCCTCCCAGCACAGTCTCCCTGAAGCCAGTTGGGAGAGGACCTGGGGAGGGGGTGCTCAGGGGCACCAAACAAGGCACGGAGCTGTTCTCCCAGCAGAACCACCAAGCACTGGCACAACATGCACCTCCAGAGGGATCTGCTGCTTCTGCAGCCAAATCGCCCCACACAAGAGTCCCCACTGCCTGGGGGGGCTCCCCTCCCCCTTCTCTCCCCGTTCCCACAGCTTGTCCCCCCCGTCCTCTCATCCCTGGGTGTCAGAGAGCCTGTGCTGGCTGCTCCCCTGGGCACCACTGAAACAGCAAGGAGCAAAGACAGAGTGAGATGGGATCAGCTGAACCCCCCAACCCCCAAGCTCCAGCTCCTGAGACCCCCAGCTGGGGTCTGGCTGCTGTTCAGCTCCTGGCACTGCAGGTAAATACACCCCTGGCAGCCACCTCCCAGCCCTTCCTGGGGACACGCCGTGTGTCCCCCAACAAACCACGCACGGTACCCACCCCCCCTGCTCCTCACTTGATGTTTCCTCACCAGCTGAGTGGGAGACGGGACCTGTCCTCACTCCATCGGGTCCAGACACGATGGTGGGACCCCACCTCAGCCCAGAGCTGCCCCAGCAAGGAGGGGGCTCCTGGCCGGAGCGGAGGCCCCCAGAGAGCATCGGGGGACCAGTGTCCCGGCAGCACCAGGTGAGAAACACCCCGTGCTCCGGGTCCCCGAGGTCCTCGGCTCGACAGAACCAGCTCTGCAGGGGAATAAGCACACAAGGAACGTTAAATGAGTAATAACCCGGCTAGAGCAGCCCAGGTCAGGCCCCACTAGATGTCCCTCTCGGCCCAGGCACACGGGCTCCTGGAGCATCCCAGGAAGGAGGCGCAAGGCAGCCCAAGGACCAGGTCCCACAGCCCCCTCCCAGTCGGAGAGCCAAGACTGAGCGGGCAGGGACGGGAAAGCAGCAGCGATGGATGGAGAGCGGTGCCTGGCAGCTCACAGCAGCTCCTTGTGCCAACGAGGTACCCAAGGGAGGCACTTTGGGGAAAGGCAGCTCTCAGCCAGCCTGGGAGGTCCCATCACTCAAGTTAAGAGGCCCAAGTCCAGGGGCTGGCTGCTGGTTAGCAGCCCACTGAATTATTTCCCCCCCTCCCAGCCCAAGCTCTTCCACCTCGGCACTGGAGGCATCAGAAGGAACAGCCCTGCCCTCACTTCACGCGAGGGGGGGCCACCCCGCAGAGCCCAAACGCCGCCTTTCCCTTCTCACCCTTCCCAGCAGCTCAGGATTCCAGCACCTGGTTCATACTGGGAGCTGGTGGGGGTGAACCACCCAACTGGGGATATGGTGGGGATGAACCACCACCCAAGTGGGGATAGGAGCTGATAATGGACCCACTGAGAAGTGACACCATGGGGAGGGTGTAGCAGCAGCTTGGAGCAGAGTCGGACTCAGCCCCAGGCATGCAGAATATGAGAGGGTCCAACATTTATGTCTTGCTGCACCGGTTGTCTTAGGGGCTGTGAGACAAGTAAAGGGATCAGGGGACCAAAAGCAACCACCAGGGACAAGCCCTCACCCCAGGAAGCTGCCACACAGAGCAGGGACAGGGAAGAGGGAGCAGAGAGGATTTCATGCCGCTGGGGGTAGGGGGGCACGGGGAGGTGATGCCCCTGGAAAGGACCCCAGTGAGGAGGTCAGCACCCCACTGGGAAGGGGTGACTTGCAGGAGGCACACCACCAGGAAGGCACACCAGGTCTCTGGGAGGAATCACAGCTGATGAATCAAAGGAGAACATCCCACACAGCCCCTTGGAGACCCACCTTCCCCCACAGGCTCCCGGGGGTGTTCGTGGCAGGAGGAGCAGGCCAGGGGTCAGCCTCAGTGCCCTGAGCTCCATGGAGCATCCCCCAGCTCCACAGCCCTCCTCTCTGGGATGTCACCTGCCACCCAGGGCAGTTTCACACCCCAGCTCGCTGGGTGACACAGGGCACGGCGCCTGCCACCCTCCCAGCCCCAGATCTCCTTATGCTTGGCCTTGCCCTTCCCAATACGCTTCTTTGAGTCACCATGAGTCACCTGCTTTGGCTTTACCCTCCCCCAAAACCCACCTTCCCCAAGCCGGGACCACAGCTCTCGTGCTGGTGCTGTCAGTGCTCGTGTCTTCAAACAGCATCCCCAGATGCTCCTTTTCAAGGCAGTGTCCTTCAGGATGCACATCACAGGGACCCCGAAAGAGTTAAGCGGCCCTCCAAAGTCACTTGAGGAGCATCAACCCACTGTAGCATCACACTGGTCACTCTTCCAGTTTGGGGCTGGAATCAAGGAGGGAAACACATCGGGTGGTGGATTAGGAAAACATCTCTCATGGTGAGAAATCCTCCGTCTCCCAAGGGAAAAACCCTGCTGCTCCAGTCACTTCACACTGGATCCAGCACAGGAAAATCTAGCTTAGGGAACAAACCGGCGGGGGAAAAAGAAAAATGAAGTTGGATGACCTCAGATCTTTCCCCATCTACAGTTTTTCTGGGACCAGAAGAGGTGACATCTTGCACAGCATCTAACAGGTGGATGGTTTCGGCTCGGTGGCTTTTACCCTTGACTGGTCGCATCTACAAGCTCAGACTTTGAGACAGGAGTTACCTGATGGGGAATTTACACTCTGCAGAGTCAACACGGGGTGTTTACACCATGTTAGGCAAATCCTCCCTGTCACTTACAGGAAGAAAACCCAATACAGGCAATCAACCCACCCCAGTAACACTGGGGTCCCAGTAACTAAACAGGCTTATGCTGGTTAAACACCGATACACGACAGCCCCGGGCGAGCCCACCGGAGAGCTGTCTGAGCTGGGAGCAGGTGGCAGAGCGAGTGAAGCCTCCGAACACTTCCCATCACAAGTGAGACACCTCCCATCACAAGTGAGACACTTCCCATCACAAGTGAGATGCCCTCTCCAAAGCACCCCCTCAAACCCACTACCCTCCCCCCATCTCCACTCCAGGTACCCCTACTACGACAGGGTGCTGGGTCACCTTTCCCACTGCACATGAGTCTGCACCCTTTTCACCCATCCTCCTGGGGCAGAGGTATCCAGTCAAAACCAGAGGTGAAACTTCTGCTGTTAAGGTTAGTTTAGGGGTTTGGGTTGGTTTGTTGGGTTTTTCAGGTGGGATTGAGAGGAGTGGAAAGCCCACAGACCCCAAATTAGTTCAGACCCAGGGTGGTGGGGCACCCTTAATTTTTGTTCTGTTGGAGGTGGTTTTGAGGCAGGGAAGGGGCAGGGACATCCTTTGCTTCATTTGAGGTGTATCCCTGCAATAACCTGCTGCTCTGAGAACAGGAGAGGAACAATTCAGGGCTTGGAGGCACGAACCTGGGAGAAAGCAGCTCAGAAGGGTGCGAATGGAACAGGCAGCCAGTGGACAGCAACACCCCAACCCTCTGGCCAGGGGAATTATCCTGGACAATGCAAGGGACTGGATATTCCCAAGCAGTCATGGGATGGGAGGAAAAGGAAAGTTTCAGCTGCCCTACCGAGGGCTGCTCCCAGGAGGAAGGTGCAGATGAATCTCTTCTTCCAGGAAAGGGATGGAGCGTTCTCCCCACAACCAGCTTATCGCTCCACCGCGGCACGTGGGGGAATACAGGAACAGCCCTGACTCAGCCCAGAGCACGGAGGAGATGAACTCATTCCCTCCCCAGTCACTTGTTCCTATAGAAGAAGCCACTCGGAATATTTATGCCACGTTTCGCTCACGCCTGTCAGCCTGCTTGGCTGGCTGCCCCGGAGAGATTACAGGGGAGGGAAGGTGGGTGCCAAGAGCAGCGAGGTCTAACCTCATCCCCAGATCAGAGACAACGGGAGCCAGGGGTGAGGGTGAGGAGCCTCATCTGCACAGGATCCCAGCAGCCTCTCCTGGAGAGGAGACAGCTTCTGCACCAGCCTGCCACCAGCCCCAGGCGGTCCCCCGAGCCCCTCACTTCCTTCTCCAAGACAGGATGAGGCTCCAGGAGCAGTGAGAAAACACATCAAGATATCACTATTACACCAGATGACCTCATACAGACATGCAGAGGTTTCACCCCAGCGAGTGTCTTTCACAGAGATGAGGAGGTAAGAGCACAGAGCTGGGCATCGCTCCCAGGAGCCTCTAATTATCACATTTACCCCCCAAAACCAGCACAGCTCACAGGGTGAAGGCTGCCAGGGCTGCCCATCCCTCCTCCCGCCAGCAGGAAGGCTTCAGGGAGGGGTGGAAGGAAAGCTGAGCACCCATCCTGGCCCTGGCCCACAAGGGTGGCATCAGAGCTCCGGAGTGTGAAGGACTGAGGTGCCACAGCCCTCAGAGAAGCTCAAGATGCAGCTGGGTGTAGCACACGGACACTCGGCACGACAGGATTCCTGCCTCTTCACCGCCGCCACCGTCCAACATCTCCGCACACCGGTCACACGAACGTGCCCCCACCTGCCAGACACCGTAGAGAGACACCCAGGAAGAAACCAGCCAGGTTCAGAGGGAAACCAGCTCTCCCAGGAGAGTGGAACAGCCTCCCAAAGGTTAATTCTCCAAATCCTTGGAGCACCAACATCTGGAGCGCCACCTAACGACCTGAGAGACACAAGAAGAGTTAACCTGGGGTTTGCTAAGGCTTTCCCTCACATCTGGCCCAGAGGACCATGGGCTACACACCGAACACCCAGAGGCACCTCCACCTATCTAGAGCCTCATCTCTCTCAGAAACTTCGGATTAGGACACTTCCCAAACCTTCCTGCTGGATCTGGTGGCCGTGTAGGCATCGCTGCTGCGGGGCAGAAGCACTCAGCCCGGGCCAGGACCCTCAGAGAAGGTGTTTGTATCCCCTGACCAGGAACAAGACCCTTTATACGGGCTGGGCTGGCGATTCCATGGCCAATCCACCCCCCACCCAGGTCCCTGTTTCCTTTGGCCCTCGGGTGCACCCCACACGAGGCCCCTGGCGTGGAGCTCACAGGATACGGTTTGCTCCGGCACCAGCCGGGGTTCCAGGCGTTGAACTGGGGTTTTATGACTCCAACAGGCTCACTCTGCCCCGTGAGGCCTCAGACCAAGGTTTCCACCTGTGCCTTTCCCAGAGAGCAGATACAACACTTACTGCATGTTAAACCAGCGGCGCTGGGCGAAACAACACCCTCACTGTGGGTTAACAAACCTCAAAGCCACCTTCAGGGTCACCACCAGGCATTTTATTGAGATAATCATTGTCCTATTAATGCTAATTAAGTGTCTCCACGCTCCTGTGATGCTGCTGACCAATGAGCCCGAAGCAGAGCCAGCAGTCAGGTCCATTTCTTCTCGGCCTGGCTGGCAGGACAGCCAGGAGATGATCGCTGCCCACTCCTCCCAGTAAGCTTCCAGAGTCGGGAGAAGTATGACCTGGGGTGGGTTTCATGGACAACCAAGGAGGTGCCTGCAAAAAAACTCAAGTGTTTTACCAAAAACCAAAATTATGGGTGGATTAGTTAAGCAGAGGGAGGAGCCCCCCAAGGCTGATTTTCACCAGGTCAGCAGAGCAGAGGAGTAGCTACTGGCCACCACCAGCAGCTACGGAGCCAGCAAAGCAGGAAGGGGTCACAAGGCCACCTTCCAAGGCACACAGCATGCCCAGGACACCTCACCAGGACCATGCTTGAAGCCCAGACAACCTGCAAGCCCAGCACGCTGCTCCAAGGCCCTCGAGCCACTCAGGAGCCGGGAGGGGAATGGAGGATGCCGGGTCGCAGCCCAGACTTCCCGGCACAACCTCGCAAGCCGAGCTCTCTCCCCAGGGACATCTCGAGCAGGGCAGACACCCAGCTCTGTCCTGAGCACAGCAGACAGCTGCTCAGCCCCCACAGTCTCAGCACTCGTGCAGCAGTGGCTGACCTTCCATCGTGAGATGGAGCAGATGTTCCAGCAGGGACTGCAGAGGGGCTTAGCCGCAGCCTCGGCGCCTCAAGCCAGAGCCGTGTTGTAACGCTTGGATTGTTCCGGAGAGATTCCCCTGCCCCTCGCTCCCAGCTCCCCGGTACCGACTGCTGACCTGGCAAGTGGGAAGTAAAGAAAGCAAAAGTGGATTCCTCACATCCTTGTCATTTTAACTGGAAGAAGATCTTCCATAAATGGTGAATGCAACCAGCCCGTCTCCAAGGAGCCAGGGAGGAGCTCATCACCACTCACCATGCGATGGCCACCTCTGCTGCAGCTCAGGGTTCAACCCCTCGTTAGGCGACGCAACAGCACCGCTGCCAAGCCCTGTAATGGGCTGCAGGCTTCCATATTGATTAATCCTTCAAGTATCTCCGAAATGTCCTGAGTTAAAAGGGAAATGACCTCATTCATGTCTCCTTTGAGACTCTTCACCTTCCTCCGGCTCCAAGAACCTCCCCAGCCCGGCTTGCTGCTATCCCCGTGCTGCGCTGGGCTCCAGCACGACTCGCACGAGCCTGTTGCTGAGCTCAGGTCGCTCTGTGGGGCTGTGCCCACCGACAAAGCAGGGCACCCACCCCACACGGGTTCCCTGTGGACCTGTAAGCCCTCAGCCAAGCTTCCTCCACTAGCCCTGAAGGATGAAAGGAGCGGGGAGGGAAGTTGGAGTCAAGCCAAAAGGTTTTTGAGGACTGACCTCCATGGTTCAGGTCACTGAACCCAGGCAGCTCTGTGGTTTGGACCTGGGAAACATGAGTAGGAGACAAGCCAGAGCTTTGCCCATCCCTCACAATCTTCCCACCTCCTGTACAGGGAGCAGAGCCCCTGCAGATGCCTCCACCACGTCCACCCAGCCTGCAAACACAGGGCTGCATCCCTACATACACCTGCTGAGGGCTTCCTGGGCTAGTCCTTCCCAGTCCTCCGGGATGGGTAAGAAGACAGGAGCACCAAAAGCTCCCAAGAGCCACACCACACCTAAGCCTCACGCCAGAGTGCTGAGGGGGACACGCTCGAAATTCATCCGCGCTCGGATCACAGTGTCATCTCAACGGGAGGGAAGCGCCCAATCCCGCTCCAAGCCCGAGGCTCCGGAGAAGACATTTGGCAAGACCAGGAAGGGAGGCTGGTAACCATGACAACCCCTCATCTCCTAACATCCTACAACAAAACTGACTCCTGAAGACCAGCCTGTCCTGGGGGGGCTCACCGTTGGTCACAGCGCGCACGGGACTGCACCCAGGAAGGTGACACAGCCCCCCCTTAACTCAGAGACACTCCACACCCAGTACTTGTCCCTCCTTGCAGTCACAGCTGATGAATTTCATGGTCTTCCCCATTTCACAGCTAACACAGGCAGATGCTGGGGAGTCACTGATGAACGCTTCCTTTCCAAAAGCTGGAAAAACAAATAGCAAAGTCACAGGAAAATTAACAACATGGGTGTTAATGAACGGCCAAGGATTCAGGAAACCCACCACTTCATGGTGGAGCTTCATCCACCCATCCAGAGCAGCAGATCCCAAAAGGTTCAGCTTGATTCCCATCATGTCCTCCAAGCACATTCATCCTGCTCCAAAACACACAGCTGCTCTGCTCACAGCTCCCGGTCCCTGAGATGGCCATTTGTCACTGCTGTCCAGCCCTGTTCTGGGGGAGGGAGGGGCACCTGGACCCCTGGCTGCCTGCAGAAGGGCTCTAGCAGCTGGACAAGCACAAGTGGAAGCAGAGGAGACAGTAGAACCCCTGTGTCACAAGTTTCTTACAATGCAGCTCAAGCCTTTGCTCTCTCAGAACAGGGGGATTTTTTTTTTTCCCCAGGGCCCAGACCGCTCCCCCACATCCCTTCCCTGCAGCGTTCCCTGCTCCCCAGAGGAGCAATCAGACATGGTCACCACACAGCTTCACACCCCACCCAAGCCAGACAGCATTCACACTTCAGCATCGTGCCACCTCCCACTGTGGCTTTAATCCTGCCACCAAACAGAGCATCCCAAAAGTGGCACAGCTCGGTCTCGTGGATCCCAGTTCCAACCAGGCTTTCAGCAGCTCCTGCAAAACCATAGTCCTGGTTGAGCTCCTCTCCTTCAAGCTTCCAGCTCCCCAAGAAGAGGAAAGGACTTACCAACACCCTTCCCAACCAGCAGCATCTAAACCCAGCCAGAGGCTCCCATTCCACCTGACTGGCAGATTTGGAACAAGCTCCACCTGGCTTCAAACCAAGCCTGGCCTAAGTGAAGTCACCTTGACCCCACCACACATCATCCCAGTGCTCACCCCATCTAGCCCAGTCCCATCCCCATGGGATGAACTGGGTGGGGGTGGGAGCGGTGTTGCCTGTGCTTAGCTTGGTCAAGTCCCACCATTTCCCTGTGGGAAGCTCCAAGGCTTGGGTTAGGCATTGACTCTGTGAGGAGCACCTTTGGGTGGCCATGGAGGAGACACCCTTCCCGTGCTAGCTCCAAGGCTTCCCAGCTCCTGCCTTCCCACACAGCCCTGGCTCGGGGGCAGCGGCTGCCTGCTCCGACGGGAGGCCTGGCCAACAAGGACACATCCCAAGAGCCTCTATTTCCCCAGCCAAGGATTCCTCAGCCTTGAGCACCTGCTCTTCTGGCCTGAGTCCACCCCAAGGCGCTCCGAGCGCCCGCAGAGAAGCGCCGCGCCGTGAGGGGAGCCAGGAGCGTTTCAGATGTCAGTGTCTGCAGCTGCTCTGTTGAGCTGGAGGGAACAAACGTGCCTGGGAAGCGGTGAGGTGAACGCAACCCTGTCGCCGCTCAACGCTACGGGAAGCGTCAGGGCTCAAGCAGAGACCTGTGGGAGATCACAGCCAACCCCATCATTTGGCGGTTTGGATTTAAAAATGTGATTTAAACACAGGAAAAGAACGAGGATGGAGATGGCAGAGAATTTCCAAGCAGCCATCAGACGAGCTCTGCAGGATGACTGGGCAAGAGGTCACTTTTTCAGGAAGAAAACCTAAGGGCAGGGCCTCAGAGCTGTCCTCCTCTTGGCAAGATTGTGTGAAGTGGTTCTTCTTGTGAGGACACAACAGATGGTGGGGATGGAGTTGGGGAAGGTCAATGAGGGTCTACAACTCAGCACTGTATTTGAAGCCTGTGGCTGTAAGTTTCTTTTCCTCTCCTTCTGGAAGATTTCCCTCCCAGCTCCGCAACAGGGATGAAGGTGCTATGTGAACACAAGGGTCTTAATGTTATAGAATCATATAGGTGGACACATGGAAGCATAGGTGGGAAGGGACCTTCAGAGCCCATCTAGTCCAACCCCTGCAGTGAGCAGGGACATCTTCACTAGATCAGGTTGCTCAGAGCCCCATCCAGCCTGACCTTGAATGTCTCCAGGGATGGGGCCTCCACCACCTCTCTGGGCAACCTGGGCCAGTGATCCACCACCCTCAGGGTGAAGAACTTTTTCCTAATACCCAACCTAAATCTCTCCTTTTCCAGCTGAAAACCCTCACCCCTCACCCTATCACTCCATGCCCTGGGGAACAGTTGTTCCCCATTACCCAGGAGCCATCCAGTTGTGGGGGAAAAAAATTGTGGAGAACATCTGAAAGTATCCCACACAGATCCCAAACCAAAAAACCCAGGGAAAAACTCTGCTGGACTAAATAAGGAAATGAATTCCCCTAATTACCACAAGATGCTCCCCAAGCCTGACGATATCTCTCGGAGCAGATGTGTTCAAGTGATATTTCCTCAGCCCCCAGCCTGCGTGGGCAGATCCCAGCGCCAGCCGCTAACGCTCAAAAGTACCTAATGAGCATCAACACTGAGGAGCTGCCTCGGCTTTCGGTGTCTGCGTTTTTCCCCTCTCTGGGCCAAGTTGCAAACTATTTTGTTGGTTTGGTGCACATCAGAAAGTGCTTGATTTTTAAAAAAAATACCCAAACCACGAAAAGCTGGATCCGTGAAAGCAATTGCTAGAAAGGAATCATAGAATCATAGAATGATTAGAGTTGGAAGGGACTCCCAGAGGTCATCTAGTCCAACCCCCCTGCAAGAAGCAGGGACACCCCCAACTACATCAGGTTGCTCAGGGCCTCATCCAACCTGGCCTTGAACGTCTCCAGGGATCCAGGGGCATCCACCACCTCCCTGGGCAACCTGTTCCAGTGCTCCACCACTCTCACAGGAAATAACTTTTTCCTAATATCCAATCTAAATCTCCCTCCCTCTGTTTTAAACCCATCACCCCTTGTCCTGTCACAACAGGCCCTACTGAACAGCCTCTCCCCATCTTTCTTGTAGGCCCCCTTGAGGTCCTGGCAGAGCACTAGAAGGTCTCCCCGGAGCCTCCTCTTCTCCAGGCTGAACAGCCCCAACTCTCTCAGCCTGTCCTCATAGGAAAGGTGCTCCAGCCCCTTTATCATCTTTGTGGCCTCCTCTGGACCCTCTCCAACTGCTCCATGTCCTTCTCATGCTGGGGGTTCCAGCACTGGACCCAGTACTCCAGGTGAGGTCTCCCGAGGGCAGAGTAGAGGGGGAGAATCCCCTCCCCCGCCCTGCTGGCCACGCTCCTCTGGATGCAGCCCAGGGTGTGGTTGGCTGCTGGGCTGCAAGAACACTGGAGTCCTTGAGGTTCTTCTTTAGATGGAGTAAGTGGGAAAGGAGTAAGGTTAGACACACTCACCCCCACATCCTGAGTGGGTTCCTCTGGCTACCTCCCCATGTCCTTAGCTCTGTGGTGATGGGAGGTTCTCAGCCTTTGCCCCTCGACGGGCGAGCGTGCGGCCGTGGAAACACAGGAGAGAAAACGACGCCGAGTTCTCTCCCTGCTGCTCTTCCCTTGCTGCTTGGGAAGGGACTGAACAAAGCTCTGGGAGATTGTTCTAGCAGACCCAGGGACAAACATCTCCTGGATGCTGCAGTCCGCGGCCTCCCCTCTACTCCCAGTGTTGTGTAGATGCTACATAAATGGTTGAGCGGAGACCGTTGTAACCGCCGCTGCTTTAATTAGACAACGATTGCTTTGAACAGGGGAAGAAACCCAATGTACTGGAACCAGGGACCCTGGGAAAACCTGCCACCTGAGATCTCATCTGATGAGAGCGGTGCTGCACACCAACAGCCCTCACAGGGCTCGGATAGCTTCTTGGAAGAGCTGGAAGTGGAAGATCTTGTCCTCCTCAGGGCCCCCCTCTCCATCCTCGGTTCTGAACGAGCTCCAAGGTTGATTTCCTGCATGTTTGAATAGGACCAGCTTGACACAGCCTGCCTCAGGATGAAATCACCAACTTGGCTTGCCTCCTGTCTGAAAAACAAATCCTTCTGCGGGGCTTTCATCTAGAAGGAGGACGAGGCTTCAGAAAGGCAGGCAGGCCTCCGCCAAGCCCCTGTGAACTGCCGCCCGGGAAAGCTCTCGTTTGCTGGGCACTCAGCTTTACCAAGGGTTACCTGGCTGAGACTGCACCTGGCTGAAAAGCACCCATGTCCCTCCTCCTGTCTGCTCCCCTAAGGATCAGAAGTCAGGAGGCAGAAAGGCAGGTAAGCAGCACAGGGACGGGCTCTTTTCAAAGAGGAGCGGGGAACGACACAAGGGAGAACCATGGAGACGTGGAAACCGAGGGACCAGCCTCCAAGAGAGGGGGTTTCCTTTGCCATCTTCCATGGTATTTAGGTTGTGGTGGGAATAAAGTCTTCTGGGGTCTCTGGGCTTCGGTTTTCCTGTCACTCTGGAGATGGTGGTGCTATCTTGTGGGGAGCTGAGCTCGGCACACCGGTAGGTGTGTGACCCAAAACCCGCGCTGGTTTGGGGTCAGGGCTGCTTCTGTGACAAGCACAACAGGCTGCTCTAGCAGGTGATGGTATTATCTGCATCCAAAGCTACCATGGACCTGTTGTTCTCCGCCCCTAAACCCTGAAACGAGCCCAGGACTCATCTCTGCCCTGCCCCAGCCCCTCCAATTTCCTTTCCCAGCACAGCAAAATTCCTGTGCTCCCCCGGAAAAGAGTGGAGATGAGCAACACACATCCCTCTCCCAGGGAAGCGAGGTGGGAGCTGTGGGCTCAGAGATGAGGGTTTCTTACTCCTGTACCCCAGGAGCTTCCCAACCAACTCACTCTCCTCACGTAGGTGCCGCTGAGCTGCAAACCAAGACACTACAAGCGCACAAGGGTGTGAAGGTATTTGCTGGGCTGGGTTCCGTATGGGCTCCGCGGGAGCTCGCAGGGATTCTTGCCAAGGCTTCTCCTGGTTGGAGAGCAGGGGTCTGGAAGTCACCATATGGTTGTCATCGGTACCGGAGGAGCACGTGGCCGGGACGTGTGGAACTCACATTTTCCTCTGGACCACACTCAGCCTCCACTTGTTTATTGTGGGGGAGGGACTGGAAAAATCATTGACTCACCGTCAGGAACAAAACATTTAAAATCTTGACTTGAAAATGACTTTTTTTTTTTTCTTTAACAAAGCTTTTCCGCTGGTGCAGAGGAAAGGGAACAAGTGGGATGGTTTGGGTGCTGGATGGTGTTTTCCTTCAGCTGCTGCTCCTCGAGCCGTGCCCGGTGTGGGGATCGCCGCACTCGGAAACATCCCCATCGGAAACAGACCTCCAAAGGGAACCCTGTAGCTGGACTTTGTGCTCATTGTTTCGTGGCACATGGCTGTAAAGGGAGGAACTGGCACTGTGCACTGGCTCTACCAGTCCTGTGCCACCTAGAGCAGAAGAAGAGAGGAAGTCTGTAGAAAAACAGATAGTGTAAAAAGGCTGTGGGGGAAACAGGTCTCAAATGTGGGGAAGGCTACGCTCTGCCCTGCCCCACAGCTGAATTCAGCACTGGTGCTGGCTACTCACAGAGCTCCCACAGACCTAAGGAGGCTCTGCTGGGTCTAAGATCTGAGACAAGCTTAAGCCTGGATTCTGCTGCATCCAGCTCCACTTGCCACGACGCATCGTGCCAACTCGCCTGAGCACGGGAAAGGCTTCCAGTTCTCCTGAGCACTGCTCTCCTGCTCCTTGCTGTGCATCCTCTCGTTCTGCTGCTGGAAAACACAACAATGGAGAACAGCCAGAACCCAGAGACACTTCAAGTGTTTTCCAAAAAGGACAAAACCTCTGACTCCTTGCTGGTGTCACACAACACCAGCTCTCCCCCCACCCCACACGCTCCCAGACATCTGAGACGGGCAGTGCCTCACTGGAAGCAGTTCCCATCCTCAAACCTAACAGACAGGAAGAGGACTGAACATCTGGAAGGAACAGATGCTCCTCACATTCCAGAACAGTGTGCTTCAGTGGGTACTTCATGCCAGCCCACGAAGAGAGGGGATGTGGGCTCCTTGGCAGAGCGGTGCCCACCAGCTGTGAGTCAGAGAGCTGTTGGTTCGTCCCTATGTAGACGTGCAACTGGTGTGTCACTGCACAGCAAACAGCACCTGACGCACCCAACATGTGCAGGGTAGACCACACTGCCCAAAGCCCCATCCAACCTGGCCTTGAACACCTCCAGGGATCCAGGGGCTTCCACAGCCTCTCTGGGCACCCTGTGCCAGGGCCTCACCACCCCCCAGAGGGAAGAATTTCTTCCCAATATCTACCCTAACCTGTTCATGATGCAGCCCAGGACATGGTGGGCCTGCTGAGCACACTGCTGGCTCATGTTGAGCTTGTCATCCATCAGCACCCCCAAGTCCTTCTCAACTGCAATGGAGGGATCTCCTTCTGCAGCCCAAAGCAGGAGCCTCCCGCCTCCCATCGCAGACCACCAACCGACAGGAATAAATCCCACCCGTCCTTCAGCCGTGACATCCCAGCACCCTGCTGAGAAGTCCCACCTAGCTCTAGCCTGCACTCAGCTAAACTGAGCCCCCAAACAACTCCACAAACTCATCAAGTTTACAGTTCAAACCCACGAGCCATTCATCCAGCTCAGTCCCTCCCAACGCGGTCGCTAAGCTGCCAAGCAGCAGCGTTGGGAGTTACACCAAAATAATCCCAGCCGGAGCTTCTCGTGGCATCATAAATTGCCCGCGTCGTCAGTCAGCAGAAACCCAAGATGAAATTCCTTCCTTTGCAGTTAATTATTTCCAAGCCTTTGCAGCCTTGGCAGATCTGGTGAAAGGTGCTGAACAGCCAGCCCTGGAGAAAGAGCCTTTCCACTTGTCCGCAGAGATGTCTGGGCAGAAGAACTTCATCCTGCTCTGCCAACGTGCTGCAAAGCTTGTGCTCCGGTCGGGCTGCTCGCCTTTCCACCAGTCCCTGCTAAGCAACTCTTGTTTGCTCAAGAAGCCTCAGACCTCAGGAGCTTTTCCTCAGGGCCAAACCCAACAGGAGTCTCAGCCTGTGTGTCTGGAAGCCCTACGAGGGCGCAGCAGCCTCCTCCAGATCCGGCGCTGATGTTTCTCACGGCCAGGTGCAAACCTTCTCGCGCTGGCCTGTCGCCATGGGTCCTGCATGCTTTTAAGAGTTTCACACTCCTCCCAGCTGGTATTTTTTCGATATTTTTGCATTAAATCTCCTGTATTTTATTAGCCCACAGCAGCTGGTTTCCGTTCCCACAACAAATCATAAATCTATAAGCTTATGTGGGTGAGAAACTGTCTGTGCCCAGGATGCTCGTGTCTGCGAGACCTGCGTGGCTGGGCACGAGCCTCTGCCTCAACACCCCCACCCAAAATCGGGTTTGGAGTGTCACCACACAGGTAAGGAAGTGTTGGGAAGCCCTGACAGACCCATTCCCATCCACCAAGTCCATGTACAGTCAGGTTCATGATCATGCTTACTCAGGGAGGAACGTGGTTGTCGTGAAGCCCAGATCTCCATCCCACAGCCAACTCAGATAAGGGCAAATGGCTGAAGGAGAAATGAGGGGAAGCTGCTCCATACATTAAAAATGAAAAGAGAGGGGTAAAAAAAAAAAGGCTTTATCCAAAGACTATAAAAGGCAAAAGTTTGGATGAAGGAGGAGAGAGAGAGTTGCCAAGTTGTTACAAAAAAAAAAAGAGAAGAAAAAGGAGCAAGTTGCTGCCAGGTCTTGGCACGTGTGCTTTTACTTGTGTAAATCAGTCGCTCTAGACCTATGGTAGTTCTTGCTGACAAGCTGTCAAGCTCCTTGGCTGGGGGAAGAGGGCATGTGCTTTACATGCACTTACAGAATAGTAAACTGTTATTAAAAGTGGGAAAAAAAAAAACCAACACCCCAGTCTGATTTACTTGTGGTTTTGCCTGCTCGGCTGGATTATCCCAGCAGAAATTCACTCTGGATGCATGGAAAACTCCAGGCTAACCTCCCTGTGGAAGCACTTGACCTCTTAAGGGGAAAGGCAGAAACAAAACCTCTCCAAGAACATGAACTGAAGGGCTTGGTTAAAGCCACAGAAATGCTGTGCAGCCTATGAACAGCCCCACGCTCCGATGGGTCACCCGTGCTCTGAACCGGACGGACACCTGGCTCTGTTTCAGGACATGGGGACAGCACCTCTAGGCAGGCTTCCATCAGGGTTGGGGGATGTAAAACCCATGCTGAGCCCAGACAGGAGTAACCCTCTAAGCTCAGCTTAGCAGCCACCGGCCCTGAGCCACCACGAAGGGAGGAGAAGGCTGCGGTTTTCCGTGAGGGGGAAGCGGGAGCTTTGCTGGAGGCTGCTGGGAGCACTGGGCGTTAGGTGGCATGGGATGGGAAGGGTGGACGCTGAGCTTCAGAGAGAATTTAAAGCAGAAAAGCCAAGCAGGGATTTCCAGAGCTGTTACACAAAGGGGATAAACCGATAATTGTCTAAGGGAAACCTGACCAGACTCGTTCCATCTGCATTGGCTCTGCAGGTCGGCACAGCCTCAGCGCTGCCTTCCCGCCTCCCAGGGCACTCATCCTGCTTCATCCCTGCACCAACACAAGCACCTGCAGAAGCACAGGCCAGTGGGGACGAGGCGCCCGTGCTGCTCCCCCGAAACGCCGCGGCAGCGCTCAGCCCGGCTCCCACCGGCACCGCTGCCTCCCATGGGGCAGCATCCCCCAGGGTCAGCCACACTTTAACCAGGGTTTTGGGAAACCTGCTTGCCAGGCTGATCACATTTACTGGAATAAAAAGCAAAACTCAACAGAGATGTGAACCTTCCTGGTGTTGTTTGTAGGTCCCCAAAGCAGATTTGTCTGCAATGGAGAACAGTGGATCATGCTGATCCAAGAGCCATGAAACACCCAGAGCATCCTTACCAGAAGAGATTGAGCTTGTCTAGATGCCTTGTTCTGTATCCCCTGGTTTAGGGGGTGCAAGCCCATCCCTCTTGTCCTCGATGGCACATTTATCCCACTTGTAGGAAGTTCCTAAGTTTGGAGGAAAACACATGTGAGATGGAAGCAGAACTACTTAAATAAAATAACTGCTTGCTAACAAAACAAACCCCAACAACTGCTGCAGCCTAACTCTTAGCCCAGAGTGAAAGCTAACACGAGCAGACAAAATGCCAGCAACAATCCCAGCACTAACAAGTTCCTTGGGACACGGGCTGTGGACACAAGGGGGAAAAAAATCATGAGCATGAGATGTTTGTGTGGATTTGCTGTAGCCAAATCAAGCACTTGGGGTTTCCAAACCCCAGTTCCCAGCCCTTTGCTGGTAACGACTTCCTGACGTGCCCGGGGCAGCACGGAGGATGCTCTGAAATGGTGCTGAGGTCTCAGGGCGGATCGTGGGGAGAAGGTCAGACTTGTGCAAGACTTGTGTGTTAAAGTAGGTCAGGGATCCAAGCCATCCATTTAGGGTTATAGGCCTTACTGATGACTTCAGCATCTCACAGCCTTGACAACACGGGCGATGAAGCACGGCTGCCAGAACATTAATGGATCTAGGGCAAAACTCAGCCCCGAGCACGAAGCCGGTGTAACACCCAGGCACCTTGACAAAACAACACTTAACCAAGATCCAAAGGTCTTGTGAGCAAACCAATGGGTGCGTCCTTGGGTGGTCTCTGCAGTTTAGGCAGCGGTCTGCATCTTCTCAACGACTTTTCTGTGCGTTACTGAAGATCCCTGCCTGACGGGACAGCGAGGCTCTGGCCCAAACAGTGGCACAGCAGAGAAGTGTCACTGGACACCATCCCAAAAAAACCAAAACCCCACAGGCTTTTACTTTTTGAGCAACAACAGCTTACACCCAAGCCCAACCAGAGCAAAGAGTCAAGTACCAACACCTCAGTTGTGAAGCAGGTCGTTATCTCAGGCGGTTGACTTCGGTCTTCTTTAAGAGGTGTGGCTGCAAATAAGTCCCGAGGCATGGTGGATTAAGGGAAGGGGGAGTGAGAGGTTAATTGGATCCTATCTGGAGAGAGATTTAGGTTGGTGGAGGTTTTTTTTTCAGGCAGCAGCACATAGTGGAACATGTCACTTGTAAGTGAGCTCACCTCTGGAGATAAAAATCACAAGCTACATTCATGACTTGTCTGCCAGACTGGAAGTTCCCTCACCACGAGGTTATGCAGAGACCCAGCTCCTGTGTTTAAGGACACTGGGGTGGAAAGGTAACAGCAGAACTGGATTTCCTCTGCAAAATCTGGTTTTTCTCACTCGAGGCTGCCGGACCTTGGGGTAATTAAGCAGATTGTTTTGTTATGGACAGGAACCGAAACTCTGCCAATATGCTAATGCAATTTACTGAGTCCAGCCCCTCTCATCCTTGTCTTCTGTAGACAGGAGAGGGAGAGCAAGAGTTTCGCTCCACGGTTACGGCAATGGATCTACCCACGGCTTAGCTCAAAGGGGACCGCAACTACCCGTTCTTCTCAGGGCAGTTTTACAGTGGGCTGTTCCCTCCCAGGGTAGTTCCCTTCAGTTTTCACAAGAGGAATTAAGGGTTTGTTTTCCAGTCTTCAAATCCATGACAAAACCCCCAAACCTGAATGCCAGCGAGCATAGTGCTGGCTGAGTCAGCAGGGAACTGCATCCTCTCTGGACAAGGGATCTGAAACGACCTGGTCTTCCATGTTGGGAAGAAAACCTTTAATATTTTGCAGGGAAAGAACTCACACCACCCACTCAGAATGAAAGTCACTTTCTACATTAAAACAGTGAAAATGAAGTTTCCGGTTTATATTTTAGCTCTGGGGATAATGACAATAATCCAGTAATTGTCTTTCCGAGAGACTTAGAAAACCAAACCTCCACCCCTTCATTCCCCACCCAGTCTCCCTTCAGGGGTTTAAGGATGTACTTAATGCCCCAGATAAAAACCCCACCACGCAGTAATGGATTTTGAGCAGCTGTATTGAAAATACCACAGAATCACAGAATGATTAGAGTTGGAAGGGACCCTCAGAGGTCATCT
>VXBZ01009310.1:145-41451 GCA_013399135.1 Heliornis fulica | reverse complement strand
GGGGAGAATCCCCTCCCCCACCTGCTGGCCACGCTCCTCTGGATGCAGCCCAGGATGCGGTTGGCTGCTGGGCCGCAAGAGCACATTGGCACAAGGATCTCTGTGACCACACTGGAGCACTTCTGTGCCAAGAAACCCTGAAATGATGGGGCTGCACCCTGCCTAAGAGAAAACTGTCTCTACTAGCACTGTGTAAAGTGCTGAGTTACTGCATGAGGAGATGGAGACTTAGACCCTTAGCACCTGCAGAGATGGAGATGGCAAGGAGAGCCAGGGGGTTGGGGTGGTTTTGGTCTCAGTAAGAGGAATTGCCTTGCTGTCCCTCTCTTTCATTCCTCCTGTTGTTGTTGATTTCTTACCTCTTCCTGCTGAGCTGTGATTCCTCCTCCTTAGGAAAGAAGCCTGAGAAGTAGCTGCCTGGTCTACCAGTAGATACCTAGAAAATGGGATGTCGCAGGTTAATTAAGGGATCAAAATAACCAAGGTGCTGAAGAGTGGGGGGTGGGGAAATGCGCCCTGGTATTTCAAAAGCAAGTTGTGTTCTGTGCTGTGAGGCTCTTTGCCTCTCCCAACATCCAGCTCAGAGCCTCTGCATTGGCTTTTTCAGAACACAGGTCCTGCAGACCCACTTTGGGACGGGAATTCAAGCTGCAGGCTTTCTGGCATACTCACTAACAATAGAGACTAAACCAGACCATGCCCAGTTACAGCTCTGCAGATGCTCCAGTGAATCTGCCAGTGCTCAGGAGAAAGGAATCCAGCTCCCTTCCCAAAAAAGCTGCGCTGCTCCCACAGCACCGAGACAGACGGGTGAAACCAGTAGCAAACCCCTACTTAAGACATCACAGACAGCAGAAAGGATCATCTCCATGGAGCAGCTTTATTGTACTGAGGGCTCCCCAGCCACTCTTTTGATGAGAGCCATGCTTTAAAGACAATCTGTCCCAGATTATAAACTGTGTAATATTTGAGGAGCCAAGAGCTTGCTTTTTCCCATTAAGTGCTATTAATTGTTCTGGTTATCATATTGTGCAGTTTGACCTAACCTACTGATTTCCAACTCCCCCCACCACATGCTGCAAAACATCCATCACTTTTTAAAGGGTTACATAGAGCCACAGGGAAAGGTTCTGTTTTCTGTTAGCTCGATTGCTGTGGACTTTAATAAAGCACCCATCACAGCTGCCTAGCCACGCTATAGATCACGCTCCTGTAATTCTTTTCATGTCTCCAGAGGGGAAGGTCTAAGGAAAACATAAAATTTAACCTCCTCCCAATGCTTTATTTCTGGCTCAGGGGGGATGTCAGAGGCCACAGGAGCTTTCACTTTTCCCTTGCTCCCTTGGAATCCACAGCAGGAGGAAGGTAACAGGCGGGAGAGGACAAGAGGATGGCTGCACACACCGCGCTCTTCACGTCCCTATCGAGCACGCCACGGGTAACGCGCAACCCTGAGTTACTACTGGCCAAGGGAAGGCAAGTGGAAGCTTTGGAAACTCAACAGCTCGGCTTGGAGCTGGTTCTCACCTCAACAAAGCTACAGGGGATGGAGCCCCTTGTCTGATGCTGACTTGTGGGAATCCAGCAGGAAGGCTCGTCGTGGCGGAGCACATGTGTACGAGCAGTGAGCCTGCTCAACACCCTCCCCTCTGATCCTGTTACACACAGGGTGGGGAATTCCCTGCACGTGTCTGTGGGGTGTTCTTGTGTAGGAGCCTCCAAACCCTACTTCCACCTCCCCCACTGGAAGCAGCAAGCTTGAGGAAAGAAACAGCAGGCTTAATTCCTGTCCGCCATCTCTTCCTGGATGTGTTATTCCCTGAACCAACAGGAGAAATCCTAGAGAAACAAAACCCACAAGATTTCTTTGATCAGACATCCACCTACCTCCCAAATTAATTCCAGGTTAGCTCATGTCTACCTGAAACCACTCAAATGGCACTGATCACTGACTGCATCCTGCCTGGGCACGGCAACGAGTCAGGTGCAACCCCCTGTACACCACTGGCAGGACTTGGGCTTTGCCAGCCAGAAGAACCCTGTGGTTGTTACCTACGTGAATCCAAGCTCCCTGGAAGGAAGCTCTCTGCTCAGAGGTCCCACAGGCTGCCCATGCAGAGGCCCAACCATCTGATCGCCTGCCAGAGCCGGCGGGCGGGGGGACGCAACGCTGGAATCACGATACCCAGTGATCTGTAAACCTTTTGGGTAAAGATCTGTGAAGTAGAAGGAACGTGAGCAAAATGAACACACTGAATTACCTCACTGTGGGACACACACCCCAGACAAAGGGGCTGTAAGCCTTAGAAGAGAAACAAAGCTCAGCTTCTAACACTGATTTATAAAAGTGATTTGCTCTGCCTGTTCTTCAAGGAGATTTTTCACTCTGGGTCTGTGCTCTCTTTTGAAAAAAAAAAAAGAGGCTGACCTGAGTGGATTTTTTTATTTATTTCTGACATAACAAGCCAGCCCAAAGCCATTTCTTTTTCGTTTGGCTCTTGCTTTCCCTGTATTAATTTCGATTCAATCAAGGAGGCGGTTGCATAACCGTTGTTTATAATTGCTGTCACGTCAACCCTGAAACCGATCGCTGCGAACGCTGAGGTTATATAAAAGGTTTTGTTAGGATTTGGGGTTTTTTTCTTGTTTAAATTGTGGGAAGATGAAGCCCTACCCTGGAGAGATGTTTTGCTTTTCGGAGCTCTGTTGCCTGTTAGTCCTGTGCTTCAGTGTCTTTTCTCTCCAGCTCTGTTTGACACAATGCAAGAGTCTGTTTATGCACATGAACTCTCCGAAAGCCAGGTCTGTGCACCCCGCTAATACACAGGCAATAGGCGACGCTGGGCTGAGTCACAGGAGCAAAAGGCAAGTTCACAAAACATGTGAGCTCTTAAGGAGTGATTTAGACACACTTCTGGCAGGACAGACTATTTAAATGTTTAAGTGGACTGGGACAGTAACTTACCTTCTCCTTCCAAAGCCAGTGGACTGTCACCCCTCAGCGCATCAAACCCCAAAGGATCATTTCACTTCGTGCATGTGGGTCACAAATGTTTTCCTCACTTTCACACATAGAATAAACCTGGAATTGAGAGGCACCTCCTTCACCAGACCATCATGGTCTCCCTGCTCCTCTCCCAACAGTTCTGGCTCTTCCCTTGGACTTAGAGGTGTACTCACCTGTCAGACCTCTCCCCTGGCTCCAAAGAGTTCAGACAATCCTATTTTCCATATTTTCAGAAACACACGTGCCAGGGCCATACTCACAGCTAGCTGGCCCAAGGCAGTCTGAAAGCCAGACCACACCAGATGTAAAGGCCTGAGGCCAACAAGTGATTAAGGCCCGTACTTTGTTTTGAAAATACCTGTTTCCTTACATGAGACCTTGCCCATATGCCCTGCTGCTCCATGGAGAAGCTTGCTTAGAGAGGAGCACGGGATCACAGGAACCATGTCTCTCCCTTTCGCTCCCAACTCAAGAGAAGCTTCTAAGGTCTAATGAAGGAGGAGGGAAGGAAGATTCAGGCTTGAGGTTTCAGCTAGTGACCCATTTCACCTGACAAGAATTAACCAAGAAAAACACAGTGATACCAGCTGGTTCTGCAGGGAAGCAGCAAGGAAAGAGTTGGTCAATCCAAGTTTTTGTACGGTCACCGTTCAGAATTCCTTCTGAATGAGCACATCGAGACTGCGCGCGTGCGCGTACTGGGGAACAGGCCGTACTTTGTGAGAAAAAACTGTTATCTCCTGAAGGATGGGAGACGACAAAACACAGGGCCCCAGCATCTAGTTTTATATGAGAGACTGGGAATGTGGTTCAGCCAGATGCCTTGGTTGGATTCTCAAAGATACTCCCACATAAGCCCAATCAGTTGTATTTGGAAGGGGGGGGTGTATTTGAGAGCCACTGATAGTGGCAGCATACAGCTGAGCGAAGCACCTAGGTTATTAACTCCAAAATCTGGATAGAAGTAGTTCAGATTTGGGCAATCAGAGTTTAAGGTTCAAGTGGGATATGCAGACAGATGATCTTCACTGGGAGACCTTGTGACCAAGACAGAGGCAACTCACAATCCAAGGCAACTAACTCCAGCCTTTAAAGTGCTTTTCCAACTCACGCTCTTCACTCTGGGACTCTGCAGCCTATTTCTAAGGGATTTGGGGATGGCAACCTAGGAAATCAGGGCTACCACAGTAAATCTACCAAGCAAAGCACTACCAGAGCCCCAAAAACTGCAACCCAGACATCTCTGAGCTGTGAGGGTCTAACATGAACACACTTACCCCTGCTCACAGTGATCTCTGCTCTAAGGATGGTGGTGACTTACACTTAGTGTACACTGGAGATGCAGCACGCGCAAGCAGCTCATGAAAAGCGCTTTTGTGCACCACCCAAGCCAGGATTCTCTTAGCAGCTTCATTTTCACCAGGACATCAACTGACATATGTAGGAACAGTGTGGTAAGCCCTGGGAGACCTCTTGTTCCCTGTTCTACTGCATTCTCAGGAGCTAGGAGTACAATCTCATCTCAGCTGCTCTCCTCTGCACAAAAGAAACAGTACTTCATTCCTGTCAGGAGTAAAATGCTTAGAACGCTACGAGGAAGAAGCCACAGGAAAATATCACTCACTTTAAGGGTGTCTAAAATAGGTTTTGACTTAAACATATGGCTGTGCTCTGTAAAAGCCCGCTGGAGTGGCGAGCCTGAACCTCTGTGTCCATCAAAGGTACGTGCTGTGGCTGTCCTGCCACAGCTTTGTGACAGGATGTTCATGTACAGTCATGGAGGCTTTAGGCTTGGAATGCTCTGCTGAGCGTCACCACAGGCTCTGAACCGGCTCTGTCTGCCTCCAGAGCCGTAAAATCCTTGCTCGCACGGGAGACCAAGACAGACAAAACCTTAAACCTTCAACTCTCTCCAAAGCTTTTACCCAGTATGTTCCCTCTTGTGTTTGATAAAACACTTCTGTGCCTACTCAAGGTCCTTGGGAAAATGGGATCTTGGTTTTAGAAACTCCCCACCCAAGGCTTGCCGTGGCCGCTTACTCTGCACCGCAGAAAGCTTTCCCAATCTCCTACCTGTGCCCTAGCTACGTGTTGCTCCAGCTCTGTCAGAAAGGTGGCTCTGGAGGAGGCCAATTAATTTAATTGCAAGGGTTGCCAGAAACAGCAGTGTGTGTTTGGCCGATGACTCTAGGCTGTTTCATGACTGGCTTGAAGCTCGTGGCCACGATCACAACGACTCTGTCTACCGTCTTTTTTTTTCTAAACATCTTCTGCTTTGACTAATTTGATTAGGCTCACTCTTGGCTGGCTTTCCATCAATAACACCCTGCTCAAAAGATGGCCCCCACTGCTTCTGCAGGACACAGCCTGGAAGAGAACATTAACAAAGGAAATGTAATACACAACGGAAAATTCAACAGCCGCATGTACTTTACTCTGAATACTCTACTCGGGTAGATGCTCCCATCATTTATTACCACTTATTTTGTTTTAAACTACCTTCATCCTGATGGCAACTTTAGCATCAGGGAGTTCTCCTCATCTCCAACTACTCTGAGACAAATTATAATCAAAAGTTACAAGAGGGTGTAGCTCCAAGCAAGGGAGTTGTGCTTTCTTACACCAGGGTGAAGCCACTTCCGTACTCTGAAGACAAGCTCTGGTAGAGTTAAATAACGACACAAAGCGAAGATATACTCCATAAAACATTAATATTTTAATGAAAAATCTTAGCTTCATGTTTCTATCCAAAGACACTCAAAACTAGTTTTTCTCCCCCTTAATTTTGACCTATAATGGGACCAGTTTGGAGATTTATTTTTTTTTTTGCATTTTAGAACATTTTTTTTTAAAGATTAAACAACCAGGCTAGCAAAAAAGGTACCCAATACATACTTTTCTTATATCAAACAAGCTAGTATTTCAATACAATGTAACTATACAGAATATATACATTACACATATGATCACAAAGCAAACACTACAGGCTCAGAACAGATTTGAAAAAACATGATATTCACATTGATTACAATAACTCTAAAAATGATTGTAACGTTGAAACGGCACTTAGTTTACAAAAAAGGTCACAAAAATATATATAGCCACCAAGAACTATGGTTCCTGAAAAATACTAATAGCCAGATAGTATTATATAAAATGTGAAGTGTATTTAAACATCGTATACATTAAAAAACAAAACCAAACCAAAAAACAATTCTGTTAAGTCAGTAAACATGCCAAGTAATCTAGCTGTGGCCAGCATCAACAAGAGAAGCTGTACTGTGGATGAGATGACGACTGGATATACGGCTGGTGACCGGAGACTGGCACAGTTAAGGGGGTTTCACTGGTACTAAAATGCACAAAGAAGCCCAACAATAATTTAATTCACATTTTTTTTTTATATATTATTTTTCCCTCCAGCTTACTCTTTTCCCTCTTCGGGGGTTTCACCACAGGGCAGCACCTAGAGTGAAGGCACTGCGGGAACAGGGCAAAGAAGCTGTCCAAGACCTCTGTGTAGCCAGGGCTATAAGTCAGAATATCAAAAGCATGCATCAGCTGAACGAATGGTTAAAGAAAATCACTCCTCTGGGGACTTCAGCAACCCTCAGGAAGACTGTAGGTACAGTTGCCACACAGGTTTGGCAGCACCAGAGACCGACTGGGTTTTGTAGTTAGTGCAACCAGATTTGTAGGCGAGACCCGTGGGACACTGGTTGTTGGTGGGGGTTTGTTATGATGCATTTCCTCTAAATATGCTGGACCAACTCTGTTTACTGGGGACCTCTGATGTGGCTGAGGCACCATCCGACCCTGAACCCTCGTATCTGTCATCACGATGCTATGGAAATTATCATGTCCCCAACTGGAGATGAGAACCCTCCAAAACTGGGTTTCACCTTGTAAGCAAAACTCGACCGTGATCGAGCTGATGAACATTAGCTATATTCCATACCCTGGTGGTATGGAAGTTGCAGCGGACGGAGGAGCACCAGGCGCTCCTACATCTGCATCTCATCCATCCCTGCAGGGTGCACAAAGCTCCCGTCCTATTTGCATATAAAATGCTTCATGGTTCATCTCAAGAACAAGAGAGACCAGCAACAGTCTCAGTGCTCTTACATCCTGGGGCTGGAGGGGAAAGCCAGCAAAACCACGAAGCAACTGAAGCCCTCATATAAAAACTTTAAACCATAGCTTATAAACCATAAAATTTTATCCCGTAAGGGACATATAGGGATCATAGTCTTATAAAATATACTTTACTGCATTGGCAGCTATTACTTTTTTAAAAAGTTTAAATTCATACCTTTCAGATTCAAGATACACGTGAACCCAGCGCCACTTTCAATAACCTAGCCTACTAATCTCTCAGTATGAGAGACGCGACCACAGCATCTGCGAGCCCAACAACCGAACTCAAACCCTAGTGAGACAGGCAAACCAGCAGGGAAACACACTCTGGGGGCTCTTCCTCCTCCCACGAGGTGTTAAGCACAATGACAAGCAGTTCCAACGGGGAGCTTCACCTGCCGGACGTGGAGGTATCCCTGTGGATTTCCCCGGGGCACCGAAAGCCAAACCAGTCCCTTACAACTTGGCCAAATCTCCCCCACAGCTCTTTGCAGGGGAAAAAAAAAACCCAAACAAACAAACAAGCTTCAGATTTTTTTCTTCACCTCTCCCAAAGCACCGTGTTAAGTCAGAAAAAGCCCTATCCCTTCCTTTCCCACTGTTCCCATCAGACATACTGCTCTACACAATATGCAAGGAGTAAAGACCCTGCCCAGACTGCGGGAACCCGGGTCCCCGGCACACGGCAGAACCTTGCTAGCTCTGTGGTAGCAGTGAAGGCACTCTGCTTGCAAAAGACATGGGTGAGGAAAGGATTTTCCACTGAGTGCAAAGATCGGTGCCTCACGGGAGAAGGGTACGCAGAAAACAAGACATACAATCACTCTTGGAACTCATCTGGAGGCTGCTCATCGATGCACGAGCCGCTGCAACGGGTTGCAGAAGAAACAGAGAACTATCAGAAGAAATGCTGAACAACCTAAAAGGGACAGGATGATGATGATGATGAAGGGACTACAGAATCTGCCACAGAGGCCGAGAGAGCTCAGACTGTTTCACCTCGACAAGAGAAGGCTCAGGGAGAACTTATCAATGCAGAAAACTATCAGAAGGGTGTAAAGAAGAAGAAGCCAGACTTGCGTCAGCGGGCTCAAGTCAAGATGCAAGAAACCCCATCTTTACATACTACATTTTTTTTTTTACTGTTAAGGGTGGTCAAACACTGGACCAGGCTTCCTGGAGAAATTGGGGAATCTCCTCTATCTTAGCAGATACTCTAAACCTGACTGGTTTAGAGAGAGAAAGTGACCTGTTCTCACTGAAACTGCTTTAAGCAAGGGGGTTGGACTAGATTGTCTCCAGAGTCCCAAATACTAAATATTCTGTGATCCTTGTCAAGCAGAAATATAAACAGTGTTGGGTTGGGTTTTTTTTTTGGGGGGTGGGGGTGTGGGAAGAAAAAAAAAGGGGAAAAAAGATTCTACGTTTCAAAACCCTCTGATAATCTACTGAAATAAATTTCTGCTGTAGGTTTGATTCAAAGTGTAGTTTAAGGCAAATTTCTTCTAGCTAGTTTACCTATCTATCTTGTTTGATTTGGAACCTAACTATGTTAGTAACAGAGACTGTTTAAGCTGTCCTATGTTTTTACATCTCTCCTCTGAAGAACACCGGCATTTCAGAGGACTGAAACTTCTGAGAATGTAGAAATGAGAAATAAAATGGTATTTGTATTTAATCTGGGCTCATATCTATAGAGAAAAGAGAGATCTCCAAGAAACAATTCCAAACAGGAAAATTAACAAGCAAACCCAGCTCTAAAACAAACAAACAAAACCCCTCTGAGACCTCTCTTGTTCCTGCAATTGCATCGAACTGAAAAGCAAGAACTACATTAAGATGTAACGGGGAGATTGCAGGGTTGAAAAGATAATGAGGAACCCAGTGCAATGAACAAAGTGACCCATGGCTTGCCTTGTCCCAAGGTGTTAACACTCATTTCAAGAAAGAACAGATTAGAGCTACAAAGTCCTCCTAACTCACCCTCCCCCCCACCAAACCATTCTCCTTGGTATTCAGAAAGCAGTTTGCCTTCTGACCCAAAATTTCAAGTCTTCAAAATCCAACACCCAGATACATCTGTTCTGCATTTTCACATCTCATCAGTGATAAGCTGTTGGCAAAATATCTAATGGGTGGGTATCAATGGATCCTAACAGAAAACTGCATCCTTCTAGACCCAACCTTTGATTATTCCACGTGTCTGGAAATGCGATGCTGTGCCACGTACTTCTTACCACATGAAGTGCAAAGGATTCCCAAATACCTGCAAAGATGCTTATCAGAAAAATAAGATGATTATGTGTTTGAGTTCAGCATCATAACCCTGTAATTCAGGATAAAGCTCAGGAAAAGGCATTGTGTTGTCTTACTGGCGTCTCAGTTCTAGAAGTCAGAAGTGGAGAAGAACTGGTCTTTAAATCTGGCCTCACAACAGACACAGGACAGCATCCTCAAAAAGAATTTCTCCTTCAAGCCCTTTTAAGACAACTTACTAAAAGCAGACAGACAAGACTGAATTGTAGCAGAGAACTTCTTTGCAGCATGTTTCTAAAACACCCTTTGGATCTGGGGGAGAAACTTCATCCCAGTAACTTGGAAAGGCCTTAAATCCCAACTGTTTTTCACTCTATTTAACTAAACCATGTGGTTTTTACCTAAAACACAGCAGAGAAAAATTGTTTGGAGTCATAGAAACCCTTTAAACTCTTTCCAAAGGGCAACTGACTTATTTTCCTTAGGAAAGTTGGCTATTACTAGAAACAACTCAGACCTACGGAGTATCGGAGGTGCCTAAGCTAACTGAATACAAATTGATCCTGCAACATAATACGACTTTTGTGTCCTCTGTTTCTTCAGGAGCAACTTTTCTCTACTGGTTTCATTTTCTCCTCATGTTGGGGTCAAGCAAATCAGGAGAAAAAACACTTTTTTTTAAAAAAAGAAAAAAAAAAGAACTGCTAAGATTCAAAACTAAGGATGTATGTCACGCTTTCAGAATACTAAGACCAAGTAATACCTACTCAGCATGTCATCTGCAGGCAACTGGCATTTGGCATCCAACACTAAGTTAACTTCAGAAGCAATAAAAAAAAAAAAGAAAGAAATCACAAACCTAATGCATTTCCTAATTTAGGTTTCAAAGCCCAAACCGCCTTGGCAAAACAAGACTCACTGCTCTGGAAATCCCACACCTGAAATCTGCAGCTTTTTTTCTAAATATGGCAAAATGAAATTGTGTATCTTCCAATTTATTGCTTACTTGAGCTGTGTGTGTAGCTGGAGTAATGGCCTTTAATAAACCGAGTTGGCAAGGATTTAAAATGTTTTGAAACAGGAACAATTCATCATTGCTCTATAGGCTTTTTGTAAACAACCTCCTGTTGAGTTAGAAAGTTGGCCTCGAAAGAGAATCAATTGCTTGTTTTGTCCAAAACAGACTAATAAAAATCTCAGAAACTATATGTGCATATGTATAAACACCAAAAAAAAGTGAAAAAAGACACACAAAAGAGCTCATTTTTTCCCCATCTGTAGAACCCCTCTAGCTAGCTTTTGGCAATTAGTAAAAATACAGTATATACGAGAGGGGGAAGCGACCAGAACTACAATCTGGCCAGGATTTAGATTTTAGGTTGGGGAAAAAAACCTTCATTTTCACACGTGGTTCTCCTTCTACAGAAAGATCCAATGATGAGCTTTTTGTCAGGCTTACATGGAGAGGTACTTTTCTATCACTCTCAATTCACTCTGAACCACTGGGCTTTTCCTGGCTGTAGCATTTCCACGCTTAACCTTAGATGGGCAAATCCGGCCAGGCTATTTATCAAGCGGTTTCTAAAGGGGACTGGAGTAGAAGAAGTAGGAATACCTGGCATGGCATCACTTGGTTTGTCAAAACTGATTCATCTGAGATGAAAAAGGGACAATGTGTTTTGAAAAAGCGTGCGTGGCTGTTAGTTTCAAAAAACACTTACTGCTTCCAAGAAAAGGGTTACAGTAAGCGCTTTGAAAAACAGCAGGCGTGGAGATAGGAAGTGTCACTTCTTTCTTTTTTTTTTTTTTATTCAGAAGATTAAAGCATCCACTCAAAACTAGTCAAAACTGTTCAATTTCCAATGCATCCTTTTGTTTGTCATTATAAAGAGGTTTCTTCTGATTTCTTTCCCTTAACCAGAGGGTCTGCAGAAGCAAGAGAAAATTAATGAGGTGCTCTAACTGTGGAAGAAATAGTTAAAAGTGATCTGAATCGGTTGTTCTTCTTTAGAAGTGTATCACAGCTTCCATGATGTTCTGACAAGATCTTTTTGTGCATTCAGTCTTAAATATTTTCACAGAAGTGATCGTTCAGTCATGAAAAATAATGTAACATCTGTTGCAGTTTTCCGTTTAAAGCGTAGCTTACAAAGTAAAAAGGAGAAAACCTCCCCCCTTTTTCGTATTTTTTGTTTTTTAAAAATTAAATTAAAATGTACAGGACCAAACACAGGCACTTTCCAAAGAACAAAAATGAAACCAAACCATGAATTATTCAATAGTAATAGATGACAGCTCCGGTTTCGGAGGGTCACCTGCGGCTGCCTCAGCAGTGGCATTAGTCTTTGGCTGCTCTGGCACATCTTCTTCCTTCTCTGCCAACCCACCCAGAGACCCCAAGGGGAAAGTGCTTTCACAATTCTGAGTTGACGACACCTGTGAAATGACAGGCATTTGGACAGAAGAGTTGCTCTCAAAGCCATGCTCCCCTAGCTCATACTGCCCGAGGGTCTCCTCTTGTTCCTGGTTTAAGTAGTCCGGTACTAGGAAGTCACTAGAAAAGGGGCAAAGGACAGAAGAGAAATGTCATTTCTCACACAAACATTAGTGGTATCACTTTCTTTTCATCAGTTACATCACACAAAAGCTACACACTGTGCTGCACAGAGAACAGAGTCATTTCACATCATCACAGCGACATACTCCACTGAGCACCATAACCTGGTTCTCACTCAAACACGCACAGAATTTATTCAAAGGCATCTATTTCATATCACTGTGCATCTCTATCTCCTACACGGCCACAGCTTATTCTTTCAATTGCATCACCTTGATGAGAGTGAAAGTTAATGTTTGGAACATCACATGGCTCTGCAAACCTCATAGGAAAAATAAAAAACAAAAGAAGGGGAGTGCTCAATCTTTAAAAACAGAAACAGAAATGAGTTCAGCACCATCCAAGATGTGGGCCTTTCCCACCCCAGAACCAGCAGCAGCACTCCTCTAGGAGCGGACAGGCTGCACACAGAAGCACAAGGCAAAGCAGCAAAGGTTCTGCCGAAAGTGGATGGAGGCTGCCAGCTGCAGCGGTGTTTTGTGATGCTGACCAGCTGATTGTACTCCAAGAACATCTACCGTGCTCTCTGATAGTATTTGCAGAGCAGGAGCAGACAAGGGGAAGAACTTTTCTTTGCAAACACTCATCAGCAGTCATGTAAGTTCCTACTTGAGGCAAGTGCAGGTGTTATAACTATAATCCATTTAAAAGTAGTCATTTTCCTCTGCAATCGTCCATGGTTCAAATCCAAATTTGCCATCAACTGTGCTAAACCTGGGGTCTTGAAATTCAACTACAGACAACTAAAATTGCCTGTTTTCATCTGACTTTAACTGACACCAACAATGAAGCGCTTCCCGCAATGGCATCATCCCTTTCGCTCCGGTTTTGGCACGGTGCTAAGAACAAAAACTGCGTAAGCCCACAGACATAAAGCACTCACACTTTTAAACAATATTCTGCTGGGGAAAAAAAAAAAAGCAACTGGCTTTCCTGATTTGTTTTGGGGTTTTTTTTTTTGCCTCCTACATCACTTCTGAGATAACCAAACAGAACTAAATGCTGAGAATGTTTTGCAGGGAAAAAGCGTAACGGCTAGAAACCATGAGGGATGGTGCTGCATGTGCTTTCACACTTACAATACGTTTCTTCTGCCTTCCTGAAGGCAGATGAGTTACACCAAGCTGTGCTGTCTCTATAGATTTAAGAGCTGTGAGTTCTGTCTTCCTCCAATTACCCTGACAGAAAAATGCTAACGTCAATCTCAAATTGCAGCGGTTACAGATTTTATGTCAACGTGAGAATGCAGTGCTGGGCTGACAGATCAGAGCCCTTGTGATAGTCTTTAGTGAAGCACTTTTGTGAGATACACCAAGTCTTTCATGCCCTGATAGTGGCCCTTACTATTTCAAACCCCGTTAGTCTGATTGTTTATCAGTATGTTACCTGGAACATGAAAAAAAAAGAGGAGGTATGGAGTTATGCAATCTTTCCACCACATCCCCACCAAGCAAGTACTTCAAAGGAAATCACATGACTATTCCCTACACAAGTGAACAGGCTATGGACGAGATTCAGAAGAGCAAATCATTTACACGACTCCACGGATGCCGAAGTACGGAACGTTACGGCTTTACACCGTTAGCCTGTCCGTGGATCCTACTGAAAAGAGAAATGAAGTAGCCCAGAAGCAGCTTCTGCATATCACTCGATTCTTCAGTGCCCCCCTACATATCTTATATGCTGTAAGACACATCAGATACAACAGAGTGGTGAAGAAAGGAATCTGACTGGAATTAGCTGGCAACCTGATGAGAGGCACAGCAGGCTGCCCTGAAAGCAGGAAAAGATGATTTAGGTAAAAAAAAAAAAAGGAAAAGGAAAAAAAAAAAAAAGCAGCAAGTTTCCCTGTTAGGTATTTGCTGTGCACCTCACCTGCTCTGGAAGTAGTTTGCTAGCTCTGACGCTTCATGGTTCAAGCTCCTCAGGTGAACGATTAAATTTCCAGAGTTGGTGAACATGGCGCCGCATGTTTTGCACTCGTAAATCCGAGGCTTGCGGATAATATGCCGGGAAACCCGCATGTGGTGTTTATATTCCCCGAAGGAAGTGAAAGTGGCACTACATATCTGGCACCGGAAACAGCGTTTACCTTCGTGCTTCAGGCGATGCATCTTTAGCGAGTAAGCTCGGGTGAACTTTTTCCCACAGCGGTCACACTGAAATGGTTTAATGCCTGCGGAAAAGAGGGAGCAGAGAAAAGGTTCACCGTGTGTAACGAGAGGTCACGGGCAAAACCCTTCCAGACTCTCCAAGAGCAGAAGGAGAGCGGCTGTGGCCTGGCACAGCATGGCGCTGGGTTAGGAGGAGACTCGCTGGTTTAGCTTCAGGTTGGTAGGAACCAGCAGGACGGAGCTACGCTGTTCCCAGAACCACCTGCCAGTACATTTCCTAACAGTGTGACCTGCCATAATGCTCAACAAGTCTTCCCCACAGCCCAAAACGAACATAAGCCTCCATGGATTACACAACGGTTCGGCTCCCGAGCCACAGCCAAGAAGTATCCGAAGCAGCAGCCATCTCCAAACCATCCCTGAACTCCTTTGATCTCCAGAGATTCTCGTGCCAGACTGGTTCCCAACAATGCAATTATCAGACTACTCTTAATTGCAATGTCTTTTTGCTGGCTGCCTTTGGCCCCAGAGAAGTGTTCTGGCAGGGGGACTGCATGCACAAGGATGCCCCTGTAACGCAGCGGGAATGGTGATGAAAGGGTGAAGCAGCAGCCTTTATATTGCGTGGGAACCTTCCAATAGGAGAATTTTCAGCAACTCTGCATGACAGACAGCTCCCCAGACAGTTCAGGTTCACGCCTCTCGGGTTTTCTTCCCCTCCTATTAATTTAGAAATTCTCTTACTAGTTTGTCCCGAGCTCAGAGACATGTTGCCGTGGCTGAGGGCACGTAATCACACCCAAAGAGAACTATGACAACAGAAAAGACCGAATCACCAAAAAGTTTAAGACTGAATAAAAGAAGCCTGAACTCCAGAAAGTGTGGAAATCCAAACACGAGGCCAAGGATCTGGAATATGGAGCTCTATTCATAACGGGGCTGTCAAGGCATGAAAAAAGGTTTGTTCAAAGGACTGAATGCGCATCAGCCCGGGCTGTTAATTCCAGCAGTCTTTCACCCTGCTTTCCTTATGTTCAAAGCAGGAGCTGAACTTTTAATTGGGGCTTTTAAACAGAGAAAGCTGTAGTTAAGGCTACACTGAAACTCCTTGTTAAGCATGTGAAAACAAGTTAATATACTAGAATGTGGTCTAGCAGAGCGAAAACTTTGCATGCTTTTGTACTTTCCTCTGGTAGCTAGAGGAAAATCTCTTCAGCCATTTCACTTATGTGAAAAAACTTTCAACATTTACAGGTTCTGAGAGTTTCTTTTGCATGTTAATTATGCTACAACAGCGACTGAAACCTCTCCCAGCTTTGCCAGCTGATGGGTCGGTCGGAGGTGCTTTGCTGAAGCCTGTCTGCTGTCAGTTCAGACTTCAGCAATCGGCTTGGGGTAATTTCACAGTGGATAAACCCACAAAGTTTGCTTTTTTAGGTATTAAACACAAATTATTACAACTGGCCTAAACACAGTATGGTCATTTTACCTGAAGAGATATGACAAACATGCCAGATTCTACCTCAAACCACAAGGCTTAGTGACTGAGTGCAACAGCCCTTTAATATTCCATTAATACACTGGAAAGTCAATGCTATTTCTGGATAATGTTGACAAGTCTTGAAAAGTATCGACAGCAAAGATACTCAGTTTGCACTTTGGTTAGAAATCTAAAGGAAGGCAACAGCTTGGGGACAGGGGCTCAGAGGGGCATTCACACAACCCTTTCACTACCTGTACTATCTGTAGGAGCTAAGTTGATTATTGAGCCAATTGAGCTGTCACCCCTCCAACAGTCCTGAGATCCAAAGGCACACAACACTCTTCAAAGCAAGGACATTAGATAACATTTACTAGGTTATCTGCAGGCCTCCTCTAAAACACAGCAGACAAGTACAACATAGAAGAGGAAGAATTTCAATCCTCATCCTTCTTTAGTATGATAAAAAAGCCAAGATACTTTATTTCATTGCAAATCTTTATTGTGAAAATGATTTTTTCAGATGAGTTTAAGGCAATCAGTTTTTTTTTCAGTCCACACAAACACTAATCACCCATGAGCAGAGCTATCAGTTGGATTTGATGTATCAAAACAAGCATTCAGTGAGATCTAATTCCACCCAAATCTTTCAAAAAATCAACTCTCAAGCGTTTGGCAGGTGATTAAAAGAGAACTGCATTGTTCCATCTACCTGTAAATTTGTAATCTTTGGAAGCAGGAAGGTTCCTTACCTGAGTGGATAAGCATGTGTTGTTTTAAATTCTGAATGCGAGTGAAGCGGACCCCGCAGGTCGGACACTGAAAAGGTCTGTCTGGACCGTTTGGGCTGGGTCTCTCTGTGCTGCTGGTAGAAGGAGCAATGTAGAGTTGGTAGGGATACTGAACGTTCTCCAAACTACAAAGAAAAAAGTCACTGATTTACAAGCCAGCTAGATGGAAGAAATAAGCAGCCCTGCCCGTGGAAAGCTGAACCTTTGCAGGTCCTTTGGCGTTTCTGCTGAGATGTGTATTTGTGTCGGAAATCTCTGCCCCTGTAGCAATACATTCAAGCTCCATCTGAGGGTTTATGGTTACTGAACTCACACATCTGAACAAAACCAGAGAACAACCTCTGGCTTCTGTTTCTTTGGGCAACAGGTCTGAGCATCAGCTGCAAACTGAACTTTGTTTTCCAGGCTCGGGCAGTTTCTTGAGCGTATCGATGACTTACAATCACCAAACACTCCCCGAGGAAGAATTCAAAGAACGGAGCAAATTGGAAAGCAAAGGAGTATTTTGCAGCTTCAGTGATGTTTCCAAATGAAATTAAAGCCAATTCATTGTCATTTCGATCCAAGCTCAGTGAACAAACATGAGTATTTACAAATACATATTTCTAAATTGAAAATATTAATCTAATTAATCAATCCGTGCTCCTGGTCTGATTCGATCGGCTCTGTGAGAACCGCTCAACTGTTTAAAATTTAAAAAACACCACACAGACTATAACAGAGGAACAATTTAACTTTCAAAGTAATTTATTTAAAACCAACTAATTGCTCCTCTATAGCCTCCAGCCACAAACTGTTTAAGCAAACTGCAGTGTTATAATCCAAGTCCTCTGGCAAGGAACTTGCTCCACTCAAGGGCAAAGTGAAATAAAAACAAATCTGCTGGTACAAACATCATAACAACAGGAGTTTGTACTTACCTGGCTTTCCCTTTCCTGAGCATCAAGGTCTATATTTTTTTGGTTGAAAGGGACATTTCAGCTTGCTTGCAGCCTAATGGCAGATCAGACGTCACTGGCAGCAGGGAGCTGCTCTGACTCAGAATATTCCATGACCAGAACAATGCAATTTTAGTTTTACTGTATTGTAATGTCTGAAATGTACTGAGAAAAAAAGTACAGCGATGTCTCCTGTTGCACACAGCCAGAAAGCCTCCCTAACTGAACAAATCCTTCTGCTGGTCTGCTTTCATCTCAAGCCCAGATTGCTGGTTTTGAGGTTCAGCTGAATTTGTGGACTCACAGGAACGAAGCTGCACTCTGCACAAATACCTGTTCCTACCCATCACACATCCACAGACAGGATCAGCAAAAGAGGCCGAGAACTCAGATCATCTCTATAAAATCAATACCCTAATTGTCTTTATCTACTCAGGAAACAGACATCAATACAACTGTGAGAGCTGGGTGTCTGAATTCTGAGTATAATGATGGGTCTTGGTGGCAAAAGTTTATCTGGAGAGCAAGCAGGAGCACTAGGCATCTCTTGATATACACAAGATGAAGAGAGTTTCCTGCAGGAGTTTATATCAATCAGCCTGTAAAAGCAGTAAGGGCTTCTGCTCTCACATGGAACCACAATAATATTTGCTCTAAGGAAGAAATTTTATTGTCCTTCACTGCTTTTTATACACAGTAGGATCCTGGAGAGCTGTGGAAAATATAGATGCTGACAGACTTGTTGATTTTTTCTAAGGGGAATATTTGCAAGAGGGGAGGTTCATACCCTGGGCCTGGCAGATTGACATTCACTGGCACTGGTGTGTCTACAACACCCAACTGATGGCACGTGAAATAAATTAGGGGCTTTTTAAACATGGGTTCTGATTTTCTACCCACATTTCTGATGAACCCTGGCACTCCTGCTCTTCTTTGTGGGCAGATCACCAGATAAAGAACAGATTTTGCTCTACTCCAATGTGGAAATACTAGTTTTGACTCAGGATTTGGTGTGACCATACACTTTCCACTTTACCAATGGAAACTCCATCAACAGAGACTCACAGACGGGTCCGTTATGCTCTTAGGACCTTCCTCATTTCTGTGTTTGGAGATTGTGAGGAAGGAAAAGTGCATCGTGCTCCTAGAGCTTTCTAGGTGCACAAACTAGGGCAGAAATCAGGAGCCACAGCTTTCCTTTTGTTTCCACCTTCCTCAGGCTAGCTCATTCTCAAAGCTCATCCTCGAAGTCTGCACTGATGTCAGCTTCTCTGCAACTGAAAGGGAAAGAAGAAGTGCTACTTCTCCCCAAGAAAAGAAAAAATGAAATAAAGTGGGTTTTTTTCAGAGAAAGGCCTGTGAATGTGGATAAAACAGGAATCAGGAGGCTCTCCAGGTACCAATGACTGGCACATCTATTCCAATCCTTATGCTGCAAGCAAGCTGAAGTACCTAGCGGTGATGTAACCGTGACCCTTAGCCCAAGGGAGAACTGACAACTGAAACTCCCCTACTCCTTCTCCCCCATATACACTCAATTCTTTGTGACTTGCATTTAGCAGTTGAGAATCATCTAACATCTCAGAGAATTTCAGTTGTGGCTAGATAAAAGAAAGATTTTCAATATTCTACTTGAAATTTCTTCTTCTTCTTGCCAAGAGATTACACGTGTATTTAACTACATCGAACTAAACTGACAAATGTGAAGGCCAAAACACTCAGTGAGCCTACAATCACCCTCGATTCCTGGAGTATCAGAGAGAGAATACAGCAGACCTCACTGTGAAAGAGTAGTTTTAATACTTAACAGATACCTGTGTGCCTACTGAAGTGGAAAGAACTGCATGTGACCTGCTGTTCATGAAAGGCTGATTATGGAGGAGGATCAATTAATTATGTTCATTGTTTCACAAACACAAAGGATAAGATAGGACAAAATCTGAAATATTTATGGTTCTTTCTGCAGTGACAAGGATTTGAAAGGTGTGTTCAAGAATGTACCAAAGAGAAAGTGAGGAAAATTTTCTCCATCATAATTTCTTGTTCATGTTTCTGTTTGATTCAGGTAGACCTAAATATTTGATTTTATTCAAAACTCTGTACTACCTCATTTTATACATCCAAAACTGTGCTCAGAATGGGAATTTTGAAGCCCTGTGTTTGAAGGACTGTCACAGTGTTCAGAAAGCACTGTACCACTTGGACTGGGGCACATGTATTTATATATATGCACACACAGAAACACATGTGAAAGAAAACTTGGAAGTACCATTTTGCATATTTAATTGATTCACAGAATAATTACAGTCTTGGTGGAAAAGTTTAGTTCTGGAGCCTGAAGTTTTCATCAATTCCCATAACTATTAGTTCCCTTATTGCTTATCTAAACAATGTGCAAGTTCTAGGTCATTTTGCTGATGGTTCTGTTACTCTAAGACTTCTTATTTTCAAACTTGGCCTTAAACTAAGGTAAATACTCCTTCCTTCTCTGCAGGGGAGAGGTGTTTTACTGGGAATTTTCAGTGTGTGAGAATGATTTTGAATTTTCTGTGTGATTTGTGCTGAAGCTCTGAATTTTGTAGGACATATCTGAAATAAGTTAGTGCTGAAAAGATGTATGCCACCTGATTTTTGAATTACAGCTTTAAAAACCAGGGTTAGTTCTAATGCAACATGTGCTCCTATAGCAATTCAAACCCCAAGTGCTGGGTATTATTTTTATACTGACGTTTGTTAGCAGATAGATAAAACCTTCTCTGCCATCCAAAGAAATCTTATCTAGGCAGTTATTTTCCCCTCAGATTTATTCCTACAATGGGACAGGTTTTAGATGGAACCAGCAGGGAAGATTTTACGAGCTATGAAAATGCAGCTCTTGATAGTTATCTCTACTGGGAGTTTCACTTGACACAATTTCTGGAACAGCTCCCAAAGGTTCTCACTTCTTTTTTTCCTCAACCCTGCTCATCTATCAAAACCCTATGCAGAAGCTACCATCAGTATACTTAAAAAAAAAAAAGCTTTGCTTGGAAAGGGAAATACTCAACACATACCACCAAAGCAAAGAAATAAAAGTGGAGCTGGTTGTGTGTACCTGCAGGTACATCTCTTTGCTCTAACAGAGCTATGAGTTCAGCCTTCCCTTATAAGGGATTCCCGTAATAAATCACCCTTTTCAGCACAACAAAGGACCTCTAAATATTTACAGTAAGTGACACACAGCCTCTACGAGCAAAAAGTCTGGGAGAAAAGATTTAAGGCTCCTCTGCCTGGTTTGTGGTTTATGGCAAGAGCAATGCCTGACAAAGCCAAGACGAGGTACTTGTTTTCATTTCATTGCTTTTGCAGCTTTTCAGCAGCTTTAGCATGCGTGCAACTACCACACCTGTTTCACAGCAAAGGCTTTTAAACTTAATTATTTGTTAATAAAGAGCAGTGATGAAGAAACAGCCAAACCGTGAGCCTCTTCACCAGTGCTGCCTGGAAATAGACAGGAAACGAAAAGCAACAAGTAAGCAGATCCTGACTTTCATCACCTACAGCATCTGATCCTCCAGGCACTGATTGTACTTTGATCAACACAGAGGAGGAGATGTAGGAACAACTAAACATTCTGGGATTAAGGCTGGGTAGGGTAATTACAGCACTTACTGCAGAACAATTTGCACACTACGTTGGTACATACCGATCATCATCATCTGCATGAGCGTTAGTGCCAGAGGTGCTCTGGAGTGTGGGCAATCCCTCCGTCACCCCCTCATCTATTGAGCCTAGGCAAAGAAAAAAGGGCAATTTAATGCAAGGAAGTGTTCAAACAGGGTTAGGGGGGCAGGTGGATACACAGAAAGCTTGCTTTCCCAAATCTCTGCGAGACTCTGCCTCCTGGGTGACAGGATACTAGATCTCTCTTGGGAAAACCATTTAGTGTTGCGACTCAACTACTCTGCACAGGTTATCTAGCAATGGACAACGTGATAAAGGGCAAATATTTGGCATACCTAGAAAATGGAAGGAATCTGTGTTAAATACAGACAGAGTTTACAAAACCCACCCAGTAGTAACCACTGTAAGATGGTGCCTTCACTTAAAGGGACTATTTCACACATTTCCAACGCTTCTTGAGCAATAAGGAGTTCAACCCTGCGACACTACCTCACGTTTGTGCTTCACATCTTCCATATATATCAGCTGTTAATTACTTCATTTATTAGTAAGATGCTGAGACAGGAAGAGCCCTCTGAGAAATCAGAAACAGATACCAAAGAGACCAAACACCTGTTTGTAAGGGGATGTATCTACATGAGATCACACCAAAGCTTTGCTCAGTGCACCAACATCCAAGTAGGTGTAGCTCAAGTGGAAACAGAATCTAAAGGAAATGCAGAACTGAAGGAAAACTATGCCTTCATGTCATGTGCCTGAGGACCTCGCTTACCCCCACTTGGAGTGTGGTGTTCAATCCTGGTTCAGGTTTATTACACGAGGTTAATTTGGTCCAACTGCACCACCACAGGGAAGGAGGTTGGGGATTCAGTGCTGAAACAACCCTAAGAACTGGTACCTGCCCCCTGGCAGAAAAAGAAACAAACCCCTCTGTGTCAGGTAAGTGTGACCACTTGGATAAACCACATTTGGTTGCCTCCCAGCTGAGTGTAGAGCAGGACTGGATCTCCTCACATGCCTCCTTTCTCCTCTGATGATGGCCAGCGTGATAAAAACAACCGACTGAACTCCGCCAAATCTCAAAAGGATCAGAGTCACTGTTGTTCCTCTCCAAAGGAAGGGTTCCAAACTCATGACATGTGTGATTAGTATCACCAAGTTGCTTGGAAGTGGTGCTAGGAGCTGCCCTCGCTGCTATGGCAAAAATAAGTCTGCTTTTGAAGCGTGGGGCACGTGAGCCATCTAAATTTGGGAACCTTTCTCTAAAGCTCACCAGGAAAATCACGTATCATTAGGTCTACAATGCCAAGTGTCAGCCAAAATGAAAAACCAAAGAGGAGGAACAAAGACGTGGAAAGAGCAGCAGAAAATGTGCTTATTTTGTCAAAAAGAATGAGAGCACTGTCTCAAATAAAGGACAGCGTGTTCTACAAAACCTTATTGAAGAGCAAGATTATCGTCTTGACGGGACCCCGTGTTATGGGGCCCGGGATGGGAGGAAACCCACATCTCCAGCAGCTTCAAAATAACACCAGTAGAGTCATAATTTATAATTTTTCTACAAGCTGACACAGTGTGCTTGGGAAATTCAGCAACTAGGCCATTACAGAGTTACAAAAGTTAATCCCCTTTTGATTTATCTTTCTTCCTCGAGAAATACTTAACCAAAAGCCGACTGAAAATAAGCCCAATTGCTCTTAGGTTTAATTTTATGCCTTCACCTCTCAAATGGAAACAGTGTTAATGAGTTATGAAAATATCTTCTCAGACATAGCTATTGTTGTAACCATAATGACTTATTTATCAGGGCCCCGCTTCACGTCTCCTTCCGTACCGTAAGTGCTTCCAAATACAATAAATGGCAAATGAACAATTCCTGAAACTGCCCGAAGAGCGAGTAAGAGCTTTTTGCAATATCAGAGAGAGAGGCAGGAATGCTTTTAGAAATGCACTATGAAACACTGAGATAAATACATGCAATTACACGAGGAAAATACATCCAGGGAAGAGAAAGCTTTACTTGAACAGATCTTGCTGCCTCCATTTGCTGTTCCTGTGCTACTGTGTAAGGAAATACATCTTTGGGAGGTGAAAAGTGCTACTGTGTACTAGTGACACGTGAACTACGCTGAAGAGAGCATTGTTTCTCTTTACAGCAGAACATGAATGAAAACTGTGATGGGGATAGTTAGTCACTGGAGGACGTTTCACAGTATTTTCTCTTGAACGCTGGGAGACTCTTCAAAAGGAGATTTTAGAGCCATTCAGTGACCTCTCTGTATGACTCAGTCCCAGCCTCACATCCTCATGTCTCACTGCAGTCAAGCACACAATTTTTCTGTTATTTCTAATCCCCAAAACCTCCACAGAGTGCATGCTACTCAGCTGTAACCAAGAGTTTACACCCAGCCTGTTCTTTCAAGCTGCTTGGCTGCGATATTTATAGTTGGTAAAACTCCTTCCTTTCCCTTGATAGGCTATTTTTAACTTTTCCTAATCATTATTTCTAGTTGTTCTATTTTGTCTGTGATTGTACAATTATGTTGATGAAGTAATTTGTACCTCTAGTTCTTCCTATAAGGAGTTAAAACCAGAGTCAAACCAAACCTGTTTTGAATGAGGACCACTTTGCCTGGGGACTCCCCAGCAAATAAATAGTTTCTTTTAGTTCTTCATTTACATGCTATTTTGGCCAACTACATTTCAAGACTTATATTTAAAATGCTACTAAATCTGCTCCTCAGAAAAGGTAAATGGCCTTGTCTCCAGTATCTCCAGGAAATAAAACATTTTCAGTTGGAAAAAGCACTGAAGGATGGGAAAAGGGAAAATATGGTGGGTTTTTTTTTCTTTTTAGCAAGTGGTTCCTGAGCAGTTTAACAACACTGGTTATGTACTGCAATCTGGGAACAGACAGACCGGTCCAACACTCGCTTTCTCCAGAGAAAGTGCAGCGTTAGCTGACCAAACAAAACAGATCATGCAGGAACCCAGCCACACTTACTGACTTTGTTGTACTTTGTTTATTTGGTTAACTGAAGCAGCCTCTCACGTATACATTATTTGAAGGAAGCAGGTCAGTCCATTTGCCATTCTTACAGTCTTCAGACAAAATTGGCCATGGTAAAAATCTTTTGGTAAACAAACCCTACCAAGCCTAGGTCAAGCCACTTAACTGAAATCAAAGCAGCTGACTTAGGGAAAATTTTGGTAATTAAACTTGAAATAATTGCAAGATGTCTATGTCCTGACTTACTAAGAGCCATTCGGTGCACTCTGTGCAAAGAGAGGGTGGGAAGAAATTGTTACAGGAACCTTTAAGTATCAGCTATTAATAAAGAACAGCCTCCTAGAAGAACCCCAAACCGGCTTCAAATTGTCTTTCATGGAAAAAAGAAAAAAAAAAAGACTTCTCTCAGAATTTGGCAGTATTTGAAGCAGCAACTTGAGAACCAAATCCCCCAGAAATGGAAAGATTCTCAATATTATGACTGTGTGGTTTTGTTTTCGTCTGGGGCATTAAGATGACAGCGTTCCACCACTTATTTTGCAAGGCTTCTTACAAAGGCTCTCTGTCATGATTATACAAGATTTTATGTCTGATGCAAAGCACCATTCTGTCCCTCTGTGGCTACAGCCACAAGTCTTTTGGATTTGGCGGTGCAGCTCAGCTGACATCATGTTTTTTGACACTTATGAAAACAGAATTATTTTCCCCAGTCAAGCAATTAGAGGCAAAAATCATTCTCAATCTCTACCCAAGAAGGAGGTCTACCAACAGGCTTGCTTTTCTTAGCTGCCCTATGCAAAGCTAATCAAAGAACCCCACATCCCATGTGCCTGTCAGGGTTTACACGTAGCATTTCATGAAATTCACAAATTTAAAGGGTGAAAACACCCAAAGCAGGTTTCCTCCACTGCAACCACAATGCCATCGTGCCTACTGGCACATACATCTGCCCCCAGAAGTGGTCATACCTATAGAGGAAGACTGTGGGCTGATCAGGAGATCTTCCTGCACTTGCTCGCTTCCTGGGACCGTCTGCTGATCGCTCAGGGAGCTCTGGGATGCGCTGACAGGCTGCGATACCTCCTCGTGAACCTCCTCATCGCTTAACCTTTCCACTTTAACGCGCACGTCTTCCTCGATCACAAGGGGAGAATTGGCTTTTGTGCTCTCACAAGTCACGTAATCGGCAATTCTTCTGTTGGACTCGGAGGGCCCAGGCATTTCCAAAGTCCTAGAGTTCTCCGTCTGCTTCACCTTCTCAGACTGAAGTCTTCGATCAATTCCAAAAGGAAAAGTCCAGGGAAAAGCTAGGGACGAGTCCACGGGCTGATTTCTGGACTCTGGGTAAGAAGTTGAAGGATTCAGCACTTGGGGGGAACTGGTCTGTGTGTTACACTTAAGGGGGCTCTCGGGAGACATCACGATGTAGCTTTTGCGCTTCCTCCGCGACTCTCGACACACGGGGATGGTTCTCTCCACAACGCTGCACTCGGAAGAAACCGGAGAGAGGCTGCCGTCCCGGGAAGTAAAATTGCAGTTTGCACTGTTCTCCTGTCCTGCATCCAGCACCTTCTCTTGCTGGCTGTTGGGTGTATTCCACAAGATGCTGGACTTCATGAATTCGGAGCACGTGCTCGCAACGCTGAACATCTGCATGTAGCTGGCTGCAGCCAACACGTCGATAATGTTTTCCGTGTTAATGGACAGCGTTGCCGTGTAAGCGTATTCCAGAAGAGGTATAAAACCAGTCACCGTCACGTGGTGCAGGTCTAACACGCTCTTGCTCTCGTCTTCTGCTTGGCCCACGAGTTTGGACCGGAAGAAGTCGCTGCAGGCTGCCAAAACCACCTTGTGTGCCCTGAAGATTTTGTCCTGGACACGGATGGTGATGTCACAGAAGTGTCCATCGTTGCGGAGCATGTTCAGCTTTCCCAGCATCTCCTGACTGTGTGCAGGGGAGTTATGAGTGAATGTTTTAACACCCATTTTTCCACCTTTCTCCTAGCGTTCTTTCCACATGCGAGAGATCACAGGTACCCTGAAACAAAGAGGGAAACGGTCATTTTCATCTCTGAAAGCAAAAGAGAAGCGGTTTCAGGCTTATAAGACTCTGTAGGAAGAAAATTCAGCCAATTTCTCTAGAATCCAGACTGTGCAACGGACTAACTCCACAGAAATGCAATTACCTAATTATAATTCTCAGAAACACAGGTTGAATTATTTGCAATCCTTCACCAACATCATCTTCCCACATTTCTGCTACAGCCCACTCCATGGAATCCTAACACCATTTAGAGAAAACCAAAACTCTGCAACATTATAAAGAAAGCAGTTTTTCAGCTATAACCAATGTAAGAAACCTCTGTTCTTATTTCCTGTGCTGAGGAAACTATTGCCATGGGTTCCTAAACCTGACATGATGTCAAATGTCTCTTTTAAGTGAAAACAACGTTATTTTGGGACCATTTACAAGTGTGCAGGAGTAAGAACATCTCCCAGAGGAAGCATTTAATATCAGAAAGGCTTTAGAGAATCTACAGCACGAATTTCAAGCCAGTAAACATAAAATAACAGTTGCCAATAGCTCCATTTTCCTGCTGCAGGACAGGTACCCATTGCCTAGCGCTGCTTTTAATAGACAGTGTTGGACTAGGATGAGAAGTCATTGAAAACTCCTTAAAAACCTCAATGGGTTATAAACCTCAAAAGGCAAGTTTAAATCAAATACACACTAATTAATCTCATCTGATAGATAATGCAAGGAGGGTATCTTCTTTCTCCTGAAAAAGATGAGAATGCCTTCCTGGGGACCAGGTTCTCCCCTACATGTGGGAGCAAATGCACATTGTTCTGAGCGAGGGTCCTGAAGGAGCAGGACAGACTGTGGGTGGGTTTGAAGGCCACAGCAGTATCTGAGAACTCAGTGCCTCTGACTGGAGAAGGGTGAAGCTGGTTCACTCCTGTGATATACATGTGAAAGACACAGCGCCAAGCTAGGCACAATATGCCCGGACATCCGTGGGCCACCAGGGCTGTCTCTACTTGCAGAGCGAGGAGCATCTCCAAACAAGGAGATTCAGTTCTTGGCTTCTGTCCACTTATTTCTGAATTATTTCACTGCAGAGGAAACATAAACCACAATGTTTCACCTTCTTAAGCCCCCACCCCGAGTCTCTATGATAAATCTTCTCTGTTTGATGCGACTCACACAATTAACACGATAAAGAAATACCACCTCGGCAAAGTTGGTGGTTAAACATCAACAACATAATTACATCTGATTACTCCCTGGAGTCACCCAGCTTCTTCACATCATCTTCCTCCTTTCCCTTCCTTCCACATATGGAAAAACATCACCACGCATGCAAACTGCTCACACGGAGCTTCGGAACGACTCGCCACAAACCTCACCAGCTGACAGAGCCCACCTTGTCCTACAGAGAGCTATGCCTGGTGTCTTCTCCCTCCTATGGCTTCCCTTCTGGTGCTGCAAACCCGTCCAGGCAGAGGAAAAATATCTGCTTTAGAGAATGGATTAGCTAACACTAACAAGATATATAAAGTCTGAGGGAAACTGAGGGGTGGTTGGATTTAAATGAAATTTCACGCTACTGCGGAGGAAGAAGTTAAGCACAAGCAAAACACTCCCTTCAGTGAAAGGCCCCAGGAGGCATCCAAAGACCCAGACTGTTTGTTCTCCACCATGAATCAAATGAGAAGTGTATTTATTTGATCTCAGACTAAAACACCACAATCAAATCTTGTAACAGCATTAAACGGCCTCGGGACACTCTTCCTTCTGAACTCCCAGTCGCTACAACAGTTCCTTGGTGCATCAGGAGACCAGAAGTGCTTCTGTTCAGCAACCGGCTACAAAAAGAGTAATACATCTGCAAGGACCACCTCTGGAATATCTGGTATCCAGAAACAGCACTGACATGTATGTATAAACAAGGAGAAAAATCTAAGCAAGCACCACTGCCTAGACTTTTGTGCCCAGAAAACGAATCCATTTTCCCTCTCTGTTCATCCAAATGAGTAATGCTCATCCCTCCAGCCTCTGAATGCAAGAGCTCTATTCTGCCACCCTGCTCTGAAGCGTTCCTTGTCCTGCCTCCCCCTTCCCGCCCGCTGGCTTCCTCTCCCCTCTCCTCCTTTCATCTTCTGCTTCCTTGGCCTTGATCTGGTTACAGAATTTAAAATAAAACAGCGGAAGTCAGTGACGGGCAATAAATTGATCTGAAGTTATTACTGGGGTGCATGTCTGCCCCAAAGGTGGGATGTTGCTCTGTGAAGTCACTTCTTTAAAATGACCTGACCTTCCTCCTCCTCGCTACACCGACACCGCTCCAACAAGTGGCTCCCTCACAGGCTTCAGCGCAGACAAAGGACGCATCCACCGGCGTTGCTATTTTTGGAAATCTCAGGAGGGGTGGGCTGGGGAGGGGGAACAATAGCAGTTCTTTACAGTTAATGAGGTAGTAAAAATGTCAAATATTTTTAGAAGGTAATTTAAACAATATGAAAATATTTTCTGCATGAAAAGACGAGTGTGCTAAAGCTCAGCCGGGTTATAAAATGCTTCAATTCCCTTTGTTAATTTTTTAGCGGCACAGGGCACTTTTACAGCAGCACCAAGTCACAGTGATGAGAAAGAGCAGAGGGCTGCAACATAACAGCCTCACCTCAAGCCTAAGATCTCCAGACATTTTGCCACGTCTTATTACTGATTATCAGACAGTCCAGGGCGACAGTTCTTAGACCCAAAACATATAGAGTGCTGTGTGATTAAAGCAGTGATTAAAGAACCATAAATGAGAAATATCCCTGGTACCTTGGGAGTGTTTGGGGTGGGGAGATCAAGGTGCACACACAAACTAAGCACCCAGTGGGTTGGAGCTGGAAAAGCTGTTCAGGTCCATGCAATCTGTTTGAAAATCAGTTCTCTTCTTTTTAATCCCAGAAGCACTAATGCAGAATCAATCTTTAAGGTGTCCAAAGTGATTCAGCTCATTCTCACTGTTTCAAGGCTACTGAAAACCAAGTTTTAGCAACAGCTGCCAATCCTGTATGCAGTTTTGGGACAACAACTAAACACATTGAGTTTCTCTACTTCAACATGCTGCAGGTGAAGGTGGACACTCAGCTGTGAAAATGGAAAAGAAACAGCATAGAACTGAAAAATATCACTCAAGTGACCTGCCTGTTTCCATGACCCCACAGTTAGCTCCTTATTCACCTCCTGCCAAATCACTGGGTTTGAAACACAGTACCTATAGTAATGTCTTTTTTTTTTCTCCCCTTTGGAAGAGTCAAATATATACAGCTGTACATAGGCAGCTTCTCTTTTAGCTACATCATTCCACAAGAGTAATTTTTTCGCCCCCCAGAACTACCTCCCCACCTTGACCCTCCAGCAACATACCCACTATCATGAACGCTTTAACTTTTCTGAATACCAAACCCAACAAACTCCAGATATGTAAACACCACCTCTGGTTTTAGTGCCTCAAATCCTTAGGGAATTCCCACCCTTGTGCTCCCCAATCCCTCAGGTACACTCCATTGCAAGGCCATGGTGTATGTCTGATCACAAGTTTTCCTTTTTTGAAGAGTCTTTTTCATTCCGAGCCCTCCTCGGGTACTGGTTGTAACACCATCCCCTGCCACTCATGCACAGACAAATCTATGGAGATAAATTTGTGACCTGGACCATGTTATCTCTGTTGACTTCTCACTATGCTACATCAGCACCAGCTCCCTTCAACTAGCTGGTTAGCATAATTAAGTTTATAATTGAACGAGAACAACTGCTCTTAGCACATACTTAACTTTAAGTTTGCTGTTTCTATTTCAGGCTTGAAACACTTTAATCTAAGCACGCATCTGTTTCCCCCAACACCAGCTGGCCTAATAAAAGGTACCATCTCCTGCTACATATCTTGCCTTGCTTCACTCCACACTGCTGGCTGGAGCTGCCAAACCATTCTTGCTTCAAGTGAATCAACAGCACTCTCTAGACCTCGTTTGAAAGCTGTATTTTAAGGCAGGTCAGCAAACCTAGTCTGAACTCAGCCCATCACCACCAAGGCTGGCAGGTATTTCTGAAAAAGAGAAAGCAACACAAGGTTTTTGTGCTCAAAATTACGTCAATCTGCAGCGTTCACTTTGGTGCACTGGAATCTGTGGAATGCAAACCTGTAACCTTTAGCTGCAGCGGGTGACCGGCAGGGAAACGAGCCACCCGGGTAAGTACGCGGCGTCTCTGAACTGCCGTTTCCTCCGGGACAGCACGCTCCAAACTGTAAGCGCACAAAGAGGCGAGTGTTAAGCCTGCTACTTCATCAACACCACTAGGCTGAAACCTGAAATAGATGCTGAAGGGCACTCTATAAACAGAGGCTGAGGTGATACTATACCCTGCAACAAACAGGAGAGCGTTCAGTCCCGGTCCTTGGTCAATCTGTTCACACTGAACATTTCTTCTCCAAACCACTCCCACCCCAGGACACTGAAATTGCTCCTCTGTCCCTCCCCATCTCCCCAGAAGAAGAGGACAACTGTCAAGTATTTTGCTTTAAGGAGTCTGGGGGATGTCTGCTCAAGGACAGAGCTCTGAAGCTGCAGGTTGGACAGTCCTGCAAGAAGGATTCTGCCTGCCCAGAATGAATGGCTAATGATGAGATCAGCAACTCCGGAGAGCTCTGCCTGGAAGCTTTAATGGCAGAGCTATTTCATGGAGTAAGCTGAAGACCTGAAACACCACAATCTATCAATATTTCCTTTCACAGCTGACAGCATAGAAAAGAGTGTGGTGTGTTTTTACTCCAGGCTCCAGCAGCATTGCACTTGATAAGTTAAAGCTGCTTATTTTGTACAAACTGAGGTTTTGGCACACCACTCGACAAGTTCATGTGCCAGAGCTGCTTCTGGTTAGTGAACCCAAGTATTTGTTACCATCTTTGTACTCACACACAAGCCTGTGCCATTGTTCACCTCAAGTTTTTATTTTATTTTTGCAAGAGCACTTTCCAAGGATGCTACAGTGGCAAACTGCTGGACAAGCAGCTCCTCTTCGCACAAAAAATCCCAGGCAAAACCAAACTCTCCAAGAAAAGGTCTTCATTTCAGGTGAAAAATGTCTAAAAGGTCTAAATTTCAGTTAGAGACCACCAGAAGCTGCTGCAGGACTGGGGTAACCTTCAGAGCAGCGGACTGAGAGACTATCAGGAAGGTTTCAAGTAATGCCAGATGATCCAGGTCTGTGTCAATAGCCTGCACGATCTTGAGATGAAACAACACGTTCAGAAGGATCCAGCTAAGCTCCTCGCAAGCGCTCCAAGAGCTGAGGTTTACAGAGTTGAAAAAAACACCAAGGCTGCAAATCTTGACAAAACCACTCTGAAAAGATGGGCACCTCTGGAAATCCTGAGCTGGGCCAGGATCCACAATAACAACTTTACTTGCTCAGTACCAGCCTAAGTAAACCTCTGCCGTGTGGGAAGCACAGGCAGGGGTAAGAACACACTATTCCTCTGGTGCAAGTTCTCCAACAGACCAGGAATAGTATTTATCTGCAAGGGATAAGGAGAAAAAACATCAAACAGCCTCCAGAATAATTACTCCACTACAAGGCAGGCCCACAGTGTCCATGAAATACTCTTAACACATCTCTAAGTTTTCCCAAAATTAAACCCTATAACAACAGAAAGCAAAAGCTTTAAGGGTAACTTGCTGTGCTAAGACAGACGTGTGAGGGCACGGCAAAGTCCTAGATCACACTGACTCCCATTACCAGCCTACTGAAAACATTAATCCTTAATGAGGACAGGAAAAGAACGACTCAGATCTCAAATGATGGACAAGCAGACTTGCACAATGCAGGTCTGGTAGGTACATTTTAATTCTCAGAGCTGGTGAAAGCATTGAGACAAGTTGTGGGGTGCCAAACACAGGAATTTACTCTACAAAGCATTTTTACTGTAAATTGAGATGGTAGGTCAGCTGCAACATCATAGTTCTGAAAGGATAAAATTAGAAAACATTTACATATACACTTTGAGGGAAAGTCAGAGGTGTCATTTTTGCAGTAACATACTTCTTTCCCCAGCAGTGGAGTACAGACCACCTTGCACCACTGGCAGCTCAGCTGAGTGCTGTATTTGAGAGGGAGCTGATATCCCAAACGCACTGAACTCAGCTCTCCACATGCTGGAACATGTGGTTTATTCAGTGCTACAGGAACCTGACATGCACCAGGTATGGGGGTAAGGAGAACAACAGTTCTCCTGAAAACAGTTACAGAAATTCTCAAGTCTTTCCTCAGCTTTTGTCACGATGAGCCCTCAGCCTGCTCACCAACATCATTTCAGCATCACAAAGTGGGTGAAGATCTGACTGAACAGAGGATGCTCTAGGCTCTTTCCTTCAACTGCCACCGCCCTCCCAGCACGCAGGGCGAGAAACATGTCCACTCAGCACGGCTGACTCAACCCAGAGCTGACCTGAAGGCTCTGCAAGAGAAGCCTCCTTTGTATCTTGTTGGATTCCCTGGTAACTACACCTTCCCGAATCTGAAGGACAGGGAAAGGCACTGGCCTTAAAACGTGAAGCAGAGCGTGTCTGAGGGATCTGTGCTTCATTTTCCTGATTAGTCATTTGCATGGAAATGAAGAAGTTGTATGTAAATCTCCAGCAGTCATGTTCTGTTGGAGTGGCAGGAGATATCAGATAAAGAGAGGATGAAACTCTGTGCACCTAAAAGCCAAGTTGGATCTGTCTCCACAAACCTCTGACAACTTCTCAGTGATGGAACAGCACAAGACACTAAACTTACCCATTTGGGCTGACAGATTTTCCAGCGCATCCTCTGCAGGCTGGATATGTTTCAAAGCCCCAAGCATGTCCTGGAACTCTGAAGGAGCATTTCCAAGCCCTGCATCTGGCAGAATTAAGAAGTCATCTGCCTGACCATAATAGATTACAGATGCCAAGGCCACGTTCATTAAGTTTCCAAGCAGCCACAGACTCGCAGCAGACTCTCGTGCAGCTCTGGCTTGTCATTTCCTCGTGAAAGTGACAGCTCCAGATTTATTCTTGTCCCTTATCATCCCATATATGTAGCCTACAGGAAGCAGCCTCCAAGAGTTTCTTTGACCGATCTCCAACTGACAAGAGAATTTAACCCTACCATAAACCTTTCTTCTTCATTTGTACTGCAGGCACCACATAACCACTTACGTGGTGCAGGCGGATGAGAGGTTTGGTCTGTGCAGCTGAACAACTCAAGGCTGTCATTGATTCACAGAAAAACTGGGAAATTATTCACTGTGGAAGAGTCATGGAGCTGAAAATCAAGTAATACCTAGTGAAATTTAACCTGGTAAATGGCCCCATTGACTTCAGGGCACTGAAAATTAGTCTGTGCAGCACTGCAAATGGCCATGACCAGCAGCAGCCCCTTCTGACGGGACAAGCTGAGAGCTGACAACAGCTCATAACCAAGAAAAGCTTGGGAACTGCTGACAGACAATCCAGAGCTCTGTGTGTAGGCACCAAGTGTGCCGGATTGATACAGCAAGGAGATTAAAGCCCAGCTACAACTCCCAGCCTAGATAAAGCTTGAAGATTAAAGATCACGTTGTAGGTATGTAAAACATGTTACCACTCCTTTCATCAGAAGTCAGTCTAGAAGCGGTTCCATTAGAGGCTGCTGTGACTATAAACACGCAAACTGGTATTTTAATCCTTGAGAAAAAAGGTGTTAGTATACTGGGACAAGCAGGGCTGTTCAAAGGTTGTCTCATTTTGGGGTACACACCTGCCAGAAAGCTTGGATCCTTCCCACTACAAATTAACACTGTATTAATTTTGTCTTTCAAATATATAGAGCAGAGGTCCCAATTATTTTAAAATACAGAGATGTTTCCATCTGTGAAGTGCCATAAGGAACTTGTTTTAGCAATGATCTGCAGATCCACTGGCTCAAAAAAGTGCTGATGGAAAGGTTAAGGCGTTATCGTCAGCACAATGCAGAAAAAAAAAAATAAAAAGACTGAGCCCTAGGAAGAGAATAAAACTCACAGGAAATCCAACAGTATGAAATTAAAACCTCAACATGACATCCTAAGGTGGTAGTAACGGACTTCAGCTACAACCTGGGAGCTTGCTAGCTAAAAGTAACTTAGGAGTAAGGTCTCCATACGCTTACACCAAGCAGCTAACTGGAAGGCCCACAGACAACTGGTCTAATTTTAACACCAGCTTTTGGTCAGGTATTTGTCAATATCTATTTTAACCTCCTGGAAGGTTCTCAGGAGGGTTTTTTTGGTGTGTTTTTCTTCTCTTTGCAGCTCCTCCTTTACAGTGAGCTCCGCTTAGATGTCTTCCGAGCATCTGACTTAACCAGACCACATGTACTAGCTAGAGCTGATAGGGCACACATCAAGTGCAGGACAGCTCCTGATCTCAGGATCTAATTAAAAGCAGTGATTAGAACCATCAGGACAGGACAGCCATGCGTGCTGTGTGTAACCTGCTGATCTGATGCCCTGACTGTTTTTACGCAATAGCTACAAGACAAGATGCTTCTTGAAACCCTTCACAGACGCGTCAAGACCTCATTTTCTTCAAACACTTCATACCTTTCCACATCACTCAAGTTGCAAGCCCTGTGTTAAATGAACTGGCTGAACTCTAATTTAAGACCTATCTGGGGAGAATATAAAGCAGTAACTTTGCCCCATGCCGGTGCAGGATGTGCCGAGAGCCTCAGCAACGCAAGCAGGTGGGGTATTCTGGCTCCTCTTTACTCCTAACAGCACGCAAAGAAACTCCAGACATTTCCACAGCCTTCCCTCCTCCCCCAAAGCCTTCTCTCTCCCCTAGCCACGACAGTTTTCGGCTCCACTGCGATCATTTGAAGTCAGCTCCTTCAGAGAACAGAATGCTGCCATTCACTACTTCAAAGGACCCAGATTTAACTTGTTGCCTGTTTGAAGCTGCAGCGCAAAGTATAAACTTTATGTGCCCAATATAGATTTCTCGGGGGTTGAATAAGCAAACCAGATAAACGCCACTTTCCCCAGCCTCCAGCACTTTGAACTTCTCATTGCAGGAATCTCACATTAGTTTTCCACCTAACACATAAAAGCGAATTTTCTGATGGCACTTAAAACCAAGGCTCATTTAACAATACGAGTGGGAACCGCTAAAAGGTCTTGTTATATACTGAACTATGCTTATTCTTGTAAAAAAACAGTTTAACAGTGGTTTGACCTGAAAACACATGCTAGAGATACTTGGGCCATCATCACATGACCAAATCTCTGCTGGGTGTTTTTTATGTCATCTAAATACCTTCTTTACACTTCTGGTCTGTGAAAGTTTGGGTTAAATCGCTCTGCGGACACAAGGTTTTACGTGACCGTTCCCTGCTCCATGCAATAAAAAGCAAGGCTTCAGCTTTATCAGTCTTTAAGAGCAGTAGAAAAGAATGACACACAAAGAAACAAAACAAAAAAAGACCCAAAATGTTGAACAGTCAACTGAAAATTGCCAAAAAATGGTCATAAAGTACTTTTATTTCTCACGGGACATCAACCTTCCAGTTTAAACCTATCTTGTTTCACCATGGCTGCATTTCAGTCTTCACTTTCAGAAGACCTGCATGTGTACCAACATAAACTTATGAAAAACATAGAGGAAAAATACTATTTGAGCCAACCTTTCAAATTAGAAACAAAAGGAAAAGTCTCCAAGCTCTTTTTGGTGCCACCACATGAAATATCAAGAAAAATAGTATGTTTTGTGGGTTTTTTATCTGCATACCAAAATAAGTCTAGGTTTTCTTGGTAGCACTACTGCATTAGATCCATGAAAGTCCCAAGGGAAACACCAGGCAACTCCCTGTGCTCACACATGTATACGCCACTTACATCACGCCGAGTCCTGCTCCAGAGGAAGAGGAGAATAAGGGAGCACAAGCTATCACCCCCAGCTTGTTCCTCCTACCTCCTTGTGCACAAGGCTTTAATTTTTGTCACTTGGCTATGACAAACCCGTCTCCTCGTTTCACAGAAACAAACAGCTGTAACTGCATATCCCAATCATCAGGTCTGTGACAGCCAAATTGGGCTAAGTGTTTTTACAGGTTCAGCACAAAGCTTACCTGTCATCCCATTTGTTGTGGAAGTATGCAGGTTTGTTACCAAAAAAAACTGACAGCTTTCCTTCTATCACTTTTATTCCAGCTGAGCAAGAAAGCATTACACCCTAACGAAATCCGTGGCAGCTACAACATTTTTTAGGAAGCCCAATGCAAATCTTGAAATCTCCCTCAGCGCTGGAAGCACTGGGAGCCTGCACTGACAAGCAGCACCGGTGGAAAAACCTGCGTGAAGAGCAACGGGGAGAGATCAAGGCAAACTCACACACGGGTACGGTCTGCAGGGGCAAAAAGGCATCGCTGATCCAGACAGCGTGGATGGTGGCCAGCTAGTCAAGGTGTCACAGACACATAAACAAGGAGCCACCTTTCCAACGGAAGCGGCTCCAAAGAATCCCGAACAAGTTGAAGCAAGGCAGGAATGTGGTTGTGTCATCACCCTTTTAGCACTACGAGTACCCTCTGTTTTCCTAATGACTCATTTATGCAGATAAACTTCAATGCTTAAAAGGAGTTCTTGTTGGCCTCAACACTAAAAAACTGTATTTATCCACAAAGCACCTTATCAGGTGAGCGACACACAGGCTTTCTGAATCTGTTTCCTTGTATGGCCAAACCTGGCCCAGCAGAACCATATCCAAAGCACATGTCGGGGATAAGGAGAGTTTTGTGGGGTGTTTTAAGCCTTTAGCATCTTGGCTAACCTTTCACATACACTTCTCCAACACTATGTAGATGTCTGTCCCTAGCCAACTTGCCTCTAGTTATTCCCAAACCCACCAGGGATTTCTAGGGCTTTTGTGTTTCCATAGGAAACAGCATCTTTAGGGTTTCAAAACCTGGGAGTTACCATCTGCAGCTCGATTTATAAACCAAGACTATCTTCAGTATCTGTATTTCCACTAAATAGCTCCTGTGTCTGTCTGTACTTCTGTCTGTAAAACATTACATGCAGTTCATAATGATATCACAGAGGAGCTACAAAGTGTCCCTTTACTAGAAAGTGTCTCCTAATGTTCTGAAAAAGATGCCTTTGTTCAGGGTTAAGCAAGCAAACAAATGTGATCAAATTAGCTCATAAAAAAACCCCAGCACTGCTAAAAGGAGGGAGGAAAAAAGTCAGGTAGACCAGATACGTACTAAATTGACTGGGATGGTACAGCTTGGAAAAGGGAAAAAAAAAAGTCTGAAGAGAGAAAAATGATTCTTTATTCTTTCTCATGCCAAAAACCTAGGAGGCACTCAAAGAGAGCTCCAGTCATTTGGTTTAAAGCACCAAAAATTAGCCCCCATAAACCAAACCACAGCAAACCCAGAACAACCCCAAACTATTCTGCACCAACGGTAGGGTTGATCGCTCAACAGACTGGAGCAGCAACGGCTACAAGCTGTTCACAAGGTGCAGGCAGGACCTCAGACAGGTCCAAACCATGACTGCAGGCACAGAGCCGCAAGCTCTGGCCACATCCAGACCCTTCAGTGCTGGCAGCTGTGTGGAGGAACAATGACTGCACCATGTATGCTCTTCCACTTTCCCCCAGCGATGTACCTCCAGCCGCTGCCGCAGACCACACGCCGAGCCCAAGGCATTACCCCATCCTTCACGTCCTCTGATGAACTCCTTCGTGTACGTAATTATTTCCCCAGCCCTAAATTGGAATATATTAAAGACACACTATCTCCAAACAACACAGTTTGAGTCAAGCCCTTAACTTGATTAAGCATATGAACGACCTGCGGAACCGCTGCAGCTCGGCACGTGCGAACGCCATGCTATCCGCTCCGCAGCTCCCTGCCACCACCATCTCACTTCGGCACCTTGTACGAAGCAGCGCTAGGCATCTGTTCCCAGCCAGTGACACCATTAGAAGAATCAATTTGATCTCCAAGGCAAGTTAAGAGTAATGGACTCCTCCATTTACTTAGTGATAAGTACACAACTATTTAATTAGATCTATATGCTGTAAACTGCATCTTTTGAGGCAACAGTAATCGCCAGAGCATGAAGCGTTTCAATTTCTTATATAAAACAATGTTTTCTGCAGTTTTTTCCTGCTGATAGGATCAGCACTTACTTCCATACCAAGACCCTACTGCAAGTAGAGGGCCATGTCACACCCAGCTTTGCTCCTGCAATCTTACCCGATGCTCTCCCAAAGAAACAAGCCATTAACTCGCTGCCCCTTCTCAGCCACACGCGATTCCGACACCGATGTCACACTCTAAGTGACAGACTGTGAACATGCTCCACAACTGCAGCGTTTCATTTAGAAGTTGGCACTTGATGCATTGAAGTATTTGGATCTCCTGAGTTTGGGTGACTGCACAGTTGCATAACTTGAGCAGGGACAACCTACTTGTAACCAGGTGAGAGAGAGAGCAATGTCAACAGACAGTCCCTTCGGTATCATGGTTTATCTCCTTCCTCGTCATGTGCCAGCAAACGGATCACTGCTTTGTCACAGTTTGACTTTCTTCCTAGTGGATCACATGTCTAAAAGGAGTGAAGCCAGAGCGAAGCCAGAGTGAAGCCACCTATCACCAAATCTCCTCACAGAAATACACTCCAACGTGCTCAAAGCCCAGTGAAAAACAAGTTTACCCGATGTCACACGGGTGACATGCCAGATGCAAAGCAACCAACGCACACGCAATGCACCCCAGCCCTTCTCATCAGCGAGAGGTCACACAGCCACCAGCCACCTCACAGCATGGGCATCACACACCCATTCCTGGGAAGGACATCAACACAAGAAGCCTCCTTTGAGCAACGAACAGGATGCAAACAGCACCAGCCTTCAGAGGCTCGTTCAATTTCACAGGCTGTATTTGCTTTTGATCCTCTTAGCAAACAGCTGACCGGACCCTCCTAACAACACACATCGCTACAGCCACCGTGGAAGCAAACCACCCCTTTTAAAAGTTGCCAGAGTTTATGATTAACCTCCTGTCGCAACAAACATGGCATGGATTCAGTTTCACTTGCTGACTACTACTCTTATGCATGACAGAAGAAATACATCAGGACGCTCCCCCCACCCAAACCTCTTTCTCTCACCCTGTAAACACAACCAGCATGGAAACCTTCCGTGCAGGAAGCGAACATGATCCTCCCCCCACAAAAATCAGCATCCCTGTAGCATTCACCTGAGGAGACTGAAGTAGGGCTGGAAATTCCCTTCCCCTGGAAAAGGGCTGCTTGGAGTGTTCACACCAATTAAAGTTTCGGATTCAAACCAGCTGTTTAAACAGAAGTAGTCCCTGGGGAGAGACACTTAGAGCATTGTAACCGGTTCCTGGTATAAACAGTTTTACATCAATGGAGGCATTTATACTGGTAGGGCTGTGTCTACGCAGGTTAACACTTGTTCAACTCTATCACCTTCTAAAGATGTGCTTTCAGGCAAGGTCTCCAGGCTCATCACACCTCTGGTCTGTAGATGTCACACTGCCATACGAGACCTTGACAGCAGAAGAAAAAGTTGGTTGCATTCAAAATCCCCTGAAAGACTCCTAGATGCCAGGCTGCGAGCTGCCTGCACCAAAGCTGTTCCCACTCAGTGTCACCATACAGGGTCTGCAGAGCAGTACCACAGGCCTGCCCACATGCAATAAACAGCCCATCACCTTGTCTATGAAAACACTCAGCTAGAAGCCTGGGAATCAGCTCAGGAGGTGAACTGGGTGACCTCCACAGAAGGAAAAGCCAAGTGTAACAGACGCCCCGAGGACAAATAAAGTAAAGGTTAGGAAAGGGGAAAGGAAAAGCCACTTGTCAGGCAGCAGTGCAGGGAGAAATCAGGGGCTAAGGTGACCACGAAACCTGAGACATCGCCCACATGGCGACGGCAAACCAAAGACCTCACATTATGGAAGCAGGAGACTTCTAGAAACATCAGAATAGTTCCTTAAACAAATTACCCAATTATGGACCTATTGCCAATAGATCCAAACACAGATTATCCAGCTTGGGATCTGCAGATACCTAGGAAACACGCAGACTACTTCTTTTTACTCCAGCAGACCTCTCGGCTGAGAAAACCCAATAGCCAAAGCAGAGAACAAGACAGACATAACTTGACTGTATCACACTGCAGCAATGGCAGGGCACATGAAGGAAAAAAAGGGCTGAAAGATTCAGCCATCAAAGATGTCACAGGCAGCCATGAAGTGCAGCCAAGAAGAGATAAGAAATGGGTAAGAACGGGTGACCTCTCTGGCACGTGTAGCAAGGATGTACTACGGTCTGGGGACAGGCACTGAAGCAGCTGCTGCTGGGCATCTGTGGGAACAGCAAGACATGAAAGGACAAACAGTGGAAACCTTCTCCCTGGAAGTGTGGAGGAGAAAGGCATGCCTGCTTCAAGGCTACTGGAGAAATAGTGCCTGTGCCCTTCCACAAGTGCACTACCATGGGATGCGCCGGCTTTCGGTAGGCAGTCAGTGGGATAACCCTGGTGTTAGAAGAGACAGACCCTTCCCTCTTCAGTGGGCAGAGCATACTCCACAGCACAAACAGGAGGTGGGCTGGAGGAGTCATCCCTTAAGCTTTGGTGGAAGGTATGTGGCTATTTGCATGGGAAAAGCCTTAGCAGCGTTTTGTAGACAGGAAGAAGCCTCCTGGGGTGCACACACGTAAGAGGCTGTGGTGGCCAGGCATGGAGGCCTTTCCCAGCATACCTGTGCACGGGAAGAAGCACAGCAGATTTTGGAAAGCAGAGGTACCCTCGTCCCACGTGTACGAAAGGCTCTCGACAAGCAAGAAGTAAACTGTACCCGCACCCCTCCCCAACACACCCCAGCATCTGCCACTGTTTACGTTTCCGTGCAGGAAAATAACGCCGAATACATCAGAGAGCCGAGAAACACGCAACAGATCCTGGCAGCCGAGCTCCACGGGATCCTCACGACGCACGGCCACGGCTGCGGGCAGAGGCAGCGCGGCAGACCCTGGCAGAAAAAGAGTCTGCGGGAAGGGGTGTTGCGGGGAGATATAAACACCCCCCTCCAACAAAAACAAAGGGTTGGCAAGCTAAGGGAACCCCTCTTCTCCTCCCAAAAGCCAGCGGTGGAAAGGGAGGCAGCCGGGACCCCGCCGAGATGCGGCTGACAACACAACTCCCCCCC
>VXBZ01009308.1:172906-193346 GCA_013399135.1 Heliornis fulica | reverse complement strand
CTATGTCCTTCTGGAACTGGGTGACACCACCAGTGGAGTGGGTGCTGCTCACACCAGGTCCCTCCACCTTGACTCCCCACAAGGGCCATGACACAGCACTGACATTGGTCGACACTCACGACTGGAGGGAATTTTACTTACCAGGGAAGTTTGTGAAGCTACATGGCCATGGTGGAGCCTGACCACCCTGTGGCACCGAGAATGATCCTCCTAAAAAGAAATAAATAAATAAACAAAAACCCCCACGTAGATGGATAAATAAATAAACAAATAGATAGATCTCTCCTTCTAATTGATGAACTTGAAAATGAGTCACTGTTCTGGGGATATTTCCCCCCACCTGCTGCTTTTCAGTCTCTTTTCATCATATTTTTTTTTTACTTATTCTGCTGCAGCCAACAGACACCATGTGACAACCAAGGCTGCTCTGAGGAGCCCTTGCAATGGCTGCGGTTGGGGAGTGGTTTGTGTGATCGATTCCTACCTCTCCACTGAGATAATGGGCACTTTGCATGGAGAATTTACAGCCAGAAACATCCTCCCCCACTGGCACACGAAACGGGCACCTCTGGTACTGCAGCAGCATCTTATTGATCTCACAGTGCCTCGTGCAGCTCCAGGAGCAACGGGTCTAATTCTGCCTTACCTGGAAGAAGACGTTTTCCCCTGATGCCATCGCCATGATTTAACTTCCCAGAACCACTTTGCAGCCTTGGCTGCTCTCAGAGCAGTTTTATGCCCGTCTGACTTTGTTAACACAGCATAAAAACCCAGAAAGAGGCAGTGACTGGGCCATCAAGGGCTTTAAGCGTCTATTTACCTGCAGGTTGGTGAAAGGAGAGAGGAGGGATGCTCAGAGCTCCATATCAGCCAATGTCTCTTTGTGGAGATAACGTCCACGAAGGCTCAGGTCTGAGGGTGCCTCCCCGGACCCTGATGGTGCAGCAGGTCCCTTCTGGAACATGCACTGCTCCCTCTTGCACAAAGCTGTTGGGAAATCCAGGACATGAAGCCAGAGCTGGGATAAGTCAGAGCTTCAGTTGGGTCCTGCCCCAGGGAAGTACAGGAGGTCTTGTTCATCCACCCTCTGCATCACCCCAGGGTGGTACCACCTGAACTTTAGCTGTGAAGCTCATTCAACCCCAGTTTTCCCTTGGGCACAGAGCAGGAAACCTTCATTTGCAGTGAGGGGGGGACATAAAAGCAAATATTTGGTTAAAAAGCAGAAAAAAGCTCCAAAATGTGCAACTACATTTCTGAGTAAGAAAATGAAGGAAGGGGAAGCTGCCATAGATGGCACTCAGATGAGTAGTTACTCTTTCCAGTATTAATTACTTTAGGGTTGGCTTTTTTTTCTTCTTAATTTTATTTTTTTTTCTCATAGCCACAACTTTGTTTAAATTTAGCTTTTTTTTTCCAGTGTGATCACAATAATTTCTTAGAGAACATATTTTAATAGCCTGACTATATGCTCAGGATTTCTGTTTGCTCCTATAATTGCTTCTTAATTATTTTCCAATTGCTGAAACAACAGTTTTCACAGTTTATTAAAAAGCATTTTTGAAAGCATTGCCCTAAGGCATTGTCAACATTTTATTACTATCACTAACAGCCAGCACAAATGCATAATCATCAGCCCTGGTAGCTGGTGTCAAACAGATGAAAACTCTTTGAGGCTTATGTAGAAATGAGAAGAAAGGTTAGTGCCAGGCTGGAGCTGGGTTTGTGCAGGAGCACAAGCAACCTCATGTCTGGACCAGCTCCATTTCCTCAGCACGGAGCTGGAGCATCTCAGAGAGCCAACCTGGTTGCTCCTGGGTCTGGGGTCTTGTGAGGACCTCCCGAGGGCAGGGGCCAGGCTGCTCCCAAAGGCTGTTCTTGCAGAGTTGGACTGATTTCAATTCTCTCTGTTTTTGCCCAGATCCTCCTGTCTGACTGGCTCATTGCTGTCCTCCTGCTACAGGGCCAGGGACACAAATCCCATACATAAAATACATAAAAACTATCTGGTGTTGGGATGCTCAGAAGCTCATCCTGGAGGTGTCCAGGCTGGCTGGGAGGAGCCCATGCCCAAAGGCACATCCCCTTGTGTCCCATCCTTCCTGTGCTGCCAGGCTGATGGTTAACAGTGAAACAAAGAGCTTTCATGGCTTTATTACAACCAAACATCATACCTTCCTCACCCTCCATATCTTCATCACCTTCCCCTTCCCTCCTCGTGCCAGGCAGTGACACTGCTGGAAGGAACAGACACAAGGTCCGTTGAGGAAGAACCTCACACGGTGAGGGATGGGGTGGGATATGCCTGTTGCTGAGGGGCTCTTCTGTGCCAGATGGGCATGTGGTGGAGGATCTCCTGTTGCTTTTGGTATTAACAGACCCTCAGGGAGACTTCATGCTGCCTTATGGTGCAGCAGAGAAAGTCATTGTCATCTGTGAGCGGTCCCCTCAGCAGAGGGACAGTGCAGTGGGGCAGGGCATGATATTACACCCCATGGGATCAGACTCACCGAGTCATTCCAGCTGGAAAAGCCCTTTGAGGTGCCCAGTCCAACCTCTAACCCATCACTGCCAAGCCCACCGCTCCCCCAGGTCCCTGAGCACCACATCTCCACGGCTTTGAACACCCCCAGGGACGGTGACCCCCCCGCTGCCCTGCGCAGCCCGGCCCAGCGCTCGACAGCCCTTCGGGGGAGGCATTTTCCCTCCTCTCCCACCCAAACCTCCCCTTGAGGCACAACTTGAGGCCGGTTCCTCTCGTCCCATCGCTTGTTCCTGGGGAGAAGAGACTGACAGAGACAAAGCAGCAATGCCATACTGCCCCACAATGCCCAAGTTCTCTGCCCCTTCCCCCACAGACCCTTCCCCAGCAGAGGGAAACACATCACTCATTTCCAAACAGTGCCCAGGAGGCACCCAGGGCCCCTGGAGCACCCAGAGCCTCTGGAGCACCCAGGGAGAGGCTACCTTGGTGCCCAGCCCCGAGTGACTCGGAGTTTCCCTTCCCTTTAGCCATAAGCCAGTTTGCCACAGGAACAAACTGGGCTGGGAAAAAAATAAAAGATTAAAAAAAAAAAGGAAAACAGATTTCTGTCTACTGGGTTTCATGCTTAGGCTCTTTTATATTTTATTTTGGTGGTGGGTGGGGATGACATTTTGGTTTTTGAATAGAATTAACTTTAAACACCTTAGCTTTCCCATTCCCAGTGCAACATTATTAATAGCAATGCCATCACTGCATTGGAAAGCAAAATTATATTTTCAAAACTTTTAAAAGATAAAAAGGCAACTATTCCAGCTCTATTTTACTCCCCACTTCTTTGCTTTAGGTCAAATTTGGCCTGATTGATTTAGCTGTAACAATCTGGAACATTCTTTACACCAGTGCCAGTAAAACCCAGGAATACCCTGTGCATGGAAGGTAACTTATCTTTTTAAATTTTTTCTCTGCACAGGCCCAGTCATACATCTCTTTAAAGTGCTGGTACAGGGACATTAGCAGAGCTTCCACCACCTTATTCTCACCCATGTAACGTTTCAAATCAAGCCCTATATAAATACACTCAGGGTTCCAGCAGCAGCCTTCTCCCCAGCAGGTGCCTTCCCAGCAGATGACATTCACAAAGGATGGTGCCTGCACAAACTGCCCAACCACCCCAATACTGCTGCCCCCATTGCCTGTGTGGGGCTCCAGCCCCCCTGAATCCCCGCCAGCCCCAGTACGGCCGCTGGGAGCAGGGGATGGGGCAGTGCCCAGGCACCCACTGCCCTTCTCTCCCACATTTAACCTGCAGCCACCCTCCCCCCGAGTGGCTGACATGCCCCCACACCTCCAGAGGCATTTCCTGACAGCTGAGACCCCCGAGAGGTGCAAATGAGTTTAATTCCTGCCAGGCTTTGCTGCTCCTCGCTGGGTTGGGATCCCCTCCACGGCTGCACGTCCAGGTTGTGCCTTTACCCCTTGCAACATGAAGGAGATGCCTCACAGAGCTCTCAGTTAAACCTTCATCTGCAATTCCAGCACTGACTCTGCTAAATAGTCCACTTGGGTTTTTCTCCATGAGAAACAAACCAGTTTATGATCTTGTACAATCCGTGTTTCAATAGCTCCATCCTTGTGAGCAGGTCACTCTGGCCAGCAAGAGGGACCTTCTGCAGAGCCAGGAGACAGGATCCCACCGGTGCCTCAGGGCACCCCTGGGGATCAGCTCCTGTTTCATCTTGTCAAGACACCCATCACTCTCAGGGACACTCTGAGTCACAGGTGTGCAAACCGATGTCACCCACCCTGCTGCCACCACACGGGAGTGTCAAACCCACAGCTCACTCTAAACACTGCCAAGGAGAACAGCAGAAAAAACTGCTCTTGTCCAGGGATCCCAGAACTTCCAGCCTAAAAATAATTAAAATGCTGTTTCCCATAGATTGCTTTGGAGGCTAAAAATCTAGGCAACACCTCGGTTCTGAGTTCTCTTTCTAGAACCCAAATGTTAAAGATTCATTATCTACAAATTAGTTGGGAATTTTGTGACAAACCAAAAGATCAATTTTGCCAAACCTCACAAAGTAAACAAACACCAACCTCCCTCCCCCAAATCATTTTCTCTTTTATTCTTGTTAAATATTTCTTTCAAAAACTGTAAGGAAAGTAAAGATTAAAACAAAGATGAGAGTTATGGAATCTCACTTCATCAGCGTTTCGAGCACATAACCTTTGATCACTGCTTAATACAGGGAGTATTTACTCTGGAAAACACCCACCTGCTGCACCTGACATCCAGTGTGAACACCACTGCTGTGACACTGTCCAGTGCTCCTCAGCCTTCACAGTCCCACCAGATGTCTGCCTGTGAGAGGGGAAGGTGGTCTGAGACAAACTGGGAGCTGAAGCACCTTAGAGACAACAGCCTTGGGTCCCTCTCCTCGTACAGCACTGGTGGCTTGGAAGAGAGATATATGAGAAGCAGCAATTTGCAGGTGGAAATACCCACCTGAATATTCTCTCCCTAAGCTCTCCTCATCACTAAATCACACAAACATCCCTGATTCACCCTCCTCAGCTATAGCAGTGCATCACCTGGACACCAGGTCAGGCAGGGCTTGGACTGGATGGTCTTTCGAGGTCTCTTCCAGCTCCTGATGTTCTGTGACAAGCCTCCAGTTTTAATACTTTAATTATGAAATACTAAACGAAGAATTGATGCCCTGCAGGCACTATCAGCTTCAGTGAAGCAGTAGTTTTCCTCCTTCAGGTGGAGGCAGGAGGGTATCTCCACCTCCGGAGCGGGAGCAGAGGCTGTTATCAGGTAACAGGATGACAAACTGGGGCTGTGGCTGCCAGGAGTCAGAGGGGAGGGCTGGGGGGCAGGGGAGGGTGTCCTTCCATTGAGTCATGAGGGTCAGAAAGGACCCTCAGGGACTTAAACACTTAAAACAGTTTCCAAAGAAAAAATAAATCCAGTTTTGAAAGTTGTGAAGTTGCACATGGGAATTCACATCGACGGTCCTGGACAGAGACATCCTCCAGGCTGAGGTGGAGCAGCCTCAAAGTTTCAGCTTTGTCCAGGTCAGATGTGATGTCTGCTCCCAGAGATTAAGAAATCTCTCTCTTTGCAGAGCTCATTATTAAGCATGCATGCAAGCTACACAATTATCTTAGCTATGATTGATCTGGACTACTAATTCTGGTATAACATAATTTTATGTACTGTGCTCCTGAATAATTTGAGGTTTGGACACATTTCCTAATTCCTTGTATGGAATTCATGGCTCAAAACTTCACTCAAAGCTGCTTCTAACTCAGAGCCATGGTTCAGAGCTGTGCTCAGCAGCTGCCAGGGACAGCCCTGGTGGCAGCGTGGTGGCAGCGCTCTCGCCCCGCAGAATTGTAACTCGTCACTGATTGAAGTATGTGGATAATTACAGCTCTCCCTTCTGAGGTCAGCTGGATGTACAGAAGCTGTTTGCAGAGGCCAGGATTTCCAGCACAGCCCAGAATTTCTGAAATTAAACACCAAACAGAGGGAGGGGGAGGGTGCAGCGCTCGCACATGCCGATGACACTGCTGAGGGTGCAATGACAAGTCACGTCCTTTAGTGGCCTCAGTGCAGTGGCAGGTCCAGCGCCGCTGGCAGTCACACAGCCCAAGGCTCCATAGGAAACAGGGCCGGGAATTTTCATGGCATTGTACTTGTGTACTGACCCTTTCATGAGTATTTTCCTGGAGCCACAATGATCACGGTGCCAGAAGGTTTTGCTGTTGGGGGAGCAGAGGATACCTGTGCCCGCTCTGGACACGGACAGTGGGAGTCACAGGGACCCACCCTGAGAACATATAGAAGAAATAAATACAGTTTGGCTTTACTTACTCAAGAGGGTGTGTGGAAGCTCTTGGAAACAGATGGACCACGTTCATTAGAGAAGCCCAGGCTGTTCACCAAGACTAAATGGGATCATGTCATTATGGGGTATGACTTGCAATCCATTCTCCTGTGGTGGAAGGAGTTTACAAGGCCAGAGGACTCCCACTTCCAAGGCACACCTGAGGATCCTGGCTGCCTTTCCACCTTCCCAGCAGACAGCAAATACCTCCAGAGATGGATGTTTAAGAACAGAGATGGGGATTTAAGATGACGGGAAGCATCAGAAGAAGAAAGGCTCAAGGACTCCTCCGAAGCCTGAAGCGTTCTCTCCAGCAGCACAGAGGGAGATGGGCTGGAGAGAGGTGATATCCATGAAGCAAGGCAGGCTGAGAGAAGGGATGGTCCAGAAGAGGTAGCAAGGAACCCCTGTGCTGTCACTGTCAGCCACCCCTGTCATCTGGCTCCTCGTAAGGCACCTCCTTGCTGCTGACCAAGAGCAGAACGGAGCGTGTTTCTAGCGACGCAGACTGAACTTCATACATTCAGTGCTTTGGTATTCCTCAGCCAGAACCTGACATGAAATGGTGACAGCTCCTCTGCTTTGTCCTTCTCTTTGCTCCAGAATAACTGCAGTCATTTCCCAGGAAAGAGCTCTCTGCCTACCTGAGCAGTCGCCTCATTTATGTGGCAGCTGTATCTGCCAACGGTATTATAAGCGAGAGTATTCTCGGTGCATCACCTTCCATGTCAAAGCAACAAATGCCTTATTTACCCAGGAAGCACTCCAGGAAAGAGCAGGGATTTCACACAGGAATTCACTTCTGACATTGATGTTAGTCAAAGGTTATCACACGAAACATTGAATTATCTGCGAAAGCTGTGGAACTGCAGCAAGATAACAGAGAATTCTGAATAATAACCAATAACTCCACGCTGAAATCAATGCCCCTACACTATACTGAGGTAGAGATTTCTTTTATCTATGAAACACAACTAAAAATTGAACTGAGTGTGGATCTTAAATGCTGGTATCATTACATTTGCCAATGTCAGAACTGGAAACTGTGAACACACACAAGTGCCCCCCACAAAAGTCCTCAGGAGCTCATTTGCAAAGTCTATTTTCAGTCAGACACATCACCCCACGGTGTATTAGAGTCCACACCCCTGGCTCCACGAAGGCTTTTCAGAGCCAAGGCACACTCAGGGTGGGCAGACTCGTCCGTGGGGCACAGGTGAAGGAGCAGTGCTGGTTTCCCTTGAGCAGGGTGGGTCACAGCCCTCCAGGCAGCTTGGTTCCCAAGCAATTCCACCACGAATCTCAGTCACTGTGCAGAGCTGAGCAGAGGGATGGTTGGGGCTGGAAGGTGCACAGTGAGAAGGCAAAACTGTGCTGAGGTTCAGTCCTCAGGTGGGAGCTTTGGTGTTACCTGATGTGCAGGGTGTCAGCGTCCCATTGGACTTAAGAGCCATGAGAAACCTGTGTTTATCCTGAAAGGAAATGTCACAGCCAACTCTGGGTACCAAGGGACAACATAAAGCCTTATACTAGTCTAAAAGCAATGTTCACACACTAAAAATGACATATGTAACAGTAACATGGGTGGAGGGGGTTTATTCTCCCCTATTCCCCATTAAAAAACAGGTAAAATAAAGCAACTGTGAATTTTCACCGTGCTCCAGCTGCCACAGGGAGGGACAGCACATTTTACAGGAGAAATGCTCTTGAAGAACAAGATAGGAAATACTCCTGCAATGTTCATAATCATGGGGTTGGGTTGGGGTTTTTTTGCTAGTTTATAGGTATTTATATTTATTACATTTATTTATAGATATTGTCAATGCTGAATTTCTAGCCACAGTGATCAAAACTGGTTAAACATAGACACCTTGTTTTCCTTATGGCCCTTCCTCTACAAAGTACCATACACAGATCACTGGGTTTGGGGCTGTCTTGTTTCAATGCACCATCCTCTAACACACGTTCCTAACAGCTACCTGGGACACCAGCTCTCCCATCTGGGTTCATCTTAGGGTCTGCTCTGGGTTTGCAGGTGGCCAGGGCTGGCAGAGTGGTGGAAAGGTGCTCACAGTGTCCTCTGCCCAAACCATTTCCCTGTGCTCTCATCACAGCTCCAGAGAGGCTTTGTACAGCTCTACACCTTGAAGTGAAGGTGCTCTCAAACAAGTCTGGTTGTGGTGCTCATTCTCCAAGCAATGAGGCCCACACCACAAACAGATCTGTAAACTCTCAGACTATTCACAGATTCTCTAGAACATTTAAGCCCAAGTACCTTATTCAGCTGCAGATGAGGTTCCTCTGATGTTGGTAATACCTTGTCCTCTAAACAGCAGCTGTCAGATAAAAAGCAATTAAAGCATTGAAGTGCTCTATTTTAACACAATCTTGTTCTGTGGCCTCAGGGCAGAGAAGGGTGGCAGACCTGGTGTTGAAATAGTCCTGGAGGAGGAGCCAGCACCACTCACAGAGTCACTTCCACAGGGTTTTCTGCCAGCTGGGGATGAGGCAGAGGTGGCACCTGTCTGCTAGAATGGGGAGACAGAGAGAAGACTGAAGAACAGAGAAACAGTTCCCTGGACCAGCTGGGGAAGAGGATTTCCATCAATTTGAGTTACATCTCAGTGCTTAATTACTTACCCAGCTATTAATCCTCAGGTTGAGAAGCACACCAGTCCACAACACCTAAATCAGCAGAAGGATATTAGTTGACACGAGGTGTGATGCTCAGAACAGCACATTTCAAGAGCTGAAGTGCAGTCACAGGATGCTGATGTGAATGTCTCAAGATGAGACTTGAAAACTTCTGATGGACAGCTGGAGGCAGGACCTGGAAGACACCTACACCCATCCCAAGTCAGTAGTGGGCTGGGTGTGCACCAGCTCATCCCCATCAAACGTGGTGTGGCAGCATGTGCTATCAGCACAGTCAACAAATGTTGTTCCCCAATTAGCAAATCCAAAGCTGATGACCTTCCTGCCCTGTCAAACCGCTGGAAATGCCAGCGTTAACTAAACAGTGATGGAACAAATGGCAGAGCCTGGTTGTCAAAACTGCATCTCCAGGAAGACAACTGCAGCTTTGATGAATTCAGGGAGTTTTCCTCACCAGCAGATCAATGAGCTGCTGTCTCCAAGCGCTTCCCAAGACTTGGAATTAATTTTCAAGTTCTGAACTGAAGACAATTAATTGACTTCAGACTCAGAGACAAAACGCAGCCATCAGAAATGTGACTCCTGCTCAAATTCAGAACTAATGAAGACCAAACACTAGTTACTGGAATGAATCCCCGTTACTGGGAGTTTATTTGTCCTGCCCAAAGGTGACAGAGAAGCAGGGTAATAGGACATGTCAGCACTCTGCGAGCTGTGTGATAGATTGCAACCCTGCTCCGGCTTTATTTGAACAAACGTTACGATAACCCCCAGTAATGTGATTGTATCGCTGTGGTTTTTGTGTTCTACAACACAATATTACCTTTCCATCATCCCAGAGGAGATGGGCAATCATTTATTGCAGTAAATAAAATAATTTCCTATTACTCTGCTATGAAAATACTTTTAATTTGATAAGTGACTACTGTTTAGCATCCTCACAACACAGAAGGTTTGATGCATTTTACTCTCTGCTTTCTTATTTTTTTTCTATGTTCAGCTGCACTTATTAGATATATATATACATACCTTTTTTTCTATGTTCAGCTGCACTTATTAGATATACATATACCTTATTTTTAAGTGAGTATTTCCATTTTGAGGGCAGTAGCATACCACACTGGTATATACCAGCTGATTATTCCTCACAAGTGTTCTGTAAAGGGGTGAGAACATATCTCTCCACATAACTACTCTTTGAATGGCTTACTCAAGGGAGTGTACATGTGGATGGCCAAACAACTCAAAGAATAAAATATCTCTATTGTTCAGTGCTTTACAACACCAGAACCCCCAGGAACAAAATCACAAGAACTCGCAGAAGTGGAAGAACAGCCGTGTTTGAAGAATAATTACACTGATAAAAAGGTCTCAAGGAGAGCAAATGTGGAAGAGTTAAAAGTGTGACAAAGCTTTTAGGAGAAGCAACACAAATGCCTGGCCTCAAAGACAGCAACTCACATTAGCAGCTGTCAAGCCTGACCCTTCCCTTGGCAAAACTCCACTCACATTATTTCCCCCCTGCTCCTCCGCTTCCCTCTAACAAACCAGGAACGTGGCCCACAGCATTTTAGCCTTCCCAGACAGCTCTGGGAGCACTTCTCGGGCCTTGGGGAAGACTTTTGGGAAGAGTAATGGAGTTGTTGTGTACAGCAAGGAGGGAGGCCAGCACCGAGCCGCCGCCGCGGGGTCTTACGTGGAGTCAACGATAACCAGAGGAGACACAGCATCATGTCCAGCAGCCATGTGCAGTACAGGCCGACTCATTAAAAGGGATAATTAAAGACAGCTGCCTACATACTTAATTACTGTCAACAATTAAACCTAGAGGTGCATTGCAATAGAGACCCAAAGAAAACTGAGCACTGGCCTCCCCCAGGAGGGGAGGGATGTCTCTTTCCCTGGCCTCCTCAGACCCCCAGCTCCACCCCCCTTTACTTTAAAAGGCTGCATTTCTTTTTGAGCACTTTGTTTTCATCCTCCCGTGCTGGAATGTTGCTGGCCATAAGCCCAGGGGGCATCTTCTGCCAGGTAACTCATCCAGATGCAGCCAAAGGACCCAGCTCACCCTTTGAGGTGGTGGCTGATGGGTGGGTGGGGGCCCTCTGTCTCCCTGGGGATCAGACCCAGCCCTTCCGAGCAGGGCACCTGAGCCCACTGAGAGAATAAACCACAATACTGCAAAGAAATCTTCCTACAGATGGTGACAAGACAGATTACACTGCTGGGAGATGAGACACATCCATCACACGGACTAGGAGTATTTCAGCTCACAATTTCTTGCATGAGAGGAAAATAAGAAGCGTGTTCCACCTCGGTGAGGAGAGAGGGGGAGCAAAATGTGTGTAACAGCTTCAGTGTTAAGTTTAATATTATTTTTTGCTGATAATAGCTTGCAAAATAGAGACAGACCTCACTGGGGTTTAAATGAGCTGGTTGATGAATCTGCACCCAGGGTACTGCTTATGAAAAAGTTACACCACTAAAATGTTCTGATAGGGATCCCTTGAAGCCTCATCATGATCAGTGATTGAAAAGTCAACTGGGAACATCTGTCATCTTGAAAATGTCTTGGACTGTATGTTTTCCAGTTAACTCACCATCCTCAGGGTTCCCTGGAGGAAGGCAGAGCAGTGGCAGCTTACTTGGGAGAAGAGCTCCAGCTTCACCCCCATCCCACACCAGTGCCCAGTTCAGCTCCTCAATGATCCTCTCACCAAAACCAGCACGCCAGACCCCACCTGCCATCTGGAGAGAACAGTTCAGACTGGCTGGGGGTATTTCAGTCACTGGCCAGTTCTGAGCATTTCCATGTAAAAAATAAAGTCAGTGTCACATCTGCTTGCAAACATCAGAGTAAGAGAGGGCAGGGAGGACCTCTGCTTTGGTGCAGTGGAGGCACATCACCCCAGAGACAGGTCCTCTGGGTACCGTGGTCGCCCATCCTTCCTCTAGCACAGCTACTAAACACTTTGCCACTGCATCACCAGCGGTGCTGGTGAAGAATTGTTTTTTTCAGTTTAAACTAAAAGAAGTTCAAGAAAATCACCATTGTCACCTAGGCTACAAAAAACCCCTCCAAACCTTTAGATTACACTCTGGAATTTGCTGCACTCCTGACGCTGCGTGTTGGCATCTGCTGACGCCTCTTGCTGACACAGGATAACAGATTTTGAATCATTTTCCAGAACTACAAACATACACAAAAATTGCTACCTTTGCCTCCAAATGGTGCCCATTTCCTGGTCATTGCTCATTACTGAAGCTTTCCACATGGAAGGTTTTTTTCCTCCCTTGCACAGCACATCTGTCTGGTGCTCTAAGCCCATGCAGTGCCCTGTGGTGAGCTGCCCACAGCCAGGATACACCATTCACATTCGCCCCATGTCAGTGTAACCTGGTCTGGGGGAGCAGCAGGAGGCACCATCACAGGAGCTCCAGCTGATGACAGAATCACAGGATGCTTTGGGTTGGAAGGGACCTCAAAGATCATCCAGTCCCAGCCCCATGCCATGGACATGGACCCCATCACTGGACGGGGTGCCCAAAACCCCAACCTGGCCTTGAACCCCTCCAGGGAGGGGGCAGCCACCACTCTAGTGCCAGGGCCTCACCACTGGAGGATGATGTTTAATCTCCAAGAATATGCCCAGTACTTGTTTTACTCTGCTCCTTGCCCTCCCACACAGATTCTGAGATCAGAGCGCTGCAAATGCTGGGTCTCCCAAGAACACAATTTTTTACTGCTAGAAATCCTTGATTTCCCAACAGAAAATAACAGATGTAAATGGGATTTTATTTGAAGGAATCTTAAGAAGTTTATTATGAATTATTATTTGATATGCATGTTCTGATCACATTTTATGATCTCATAACTATTCCTACAGTCCCCTTCACCCCAACAGACCCCATTGCTCATGCCAGAAACCTGCTGGGAGCGCAAAGGGCTGACTGGGTAGACACGAGCCCATGCAGCCCCCAGACTTGCTTTTGAACATGACTTTAAATCAGATTTGCCATTTTGTGATGGAGCTGTACTTTTTTTTTTTTAATTTTGTATTTTCATACGTGGTTTCATTCTGGATTTTTGAGTTAATGGAATCAGACGTGTATCTTCACAAAACGGAGGGAGAGGAAGAGCTTGTGAGGAGTACAAGAGGCAATAGATGAAAGGTTCAAACCAAATTCTAAGGGGACATGAGGAAAAACCCCAAAACTCTTGGGAATTACAGCAATTAAATATGGGAAGAGGCTACACAGGGCAAACCCAACATTATGAGACTTTCAAAGGGCAGTTGGACAGGATCCCCCAGAAAACCCATCTCACCTTGACATTTGCTTTCTGTTGAGCAGAGGCTGACAGCAGATTATCAGCAGCTTCCTCCTAAACTTCCCCCCACCCCACTTTTCCTTTCCCCAGATAAAGAGGGGAAGGAGCAAGAGCCTCTGGGAGCAAGTTGCCCACACCAGGCTGGGCTGCCAGGGACGGGGCTGGACGAGCCAGCAGGAAACAGGCAGGTTCCCATCAGGGCCCTGGTTTATTTTAGGGGGGGACTTGGCCAAAGCAGGCACATCTCCCCAAAGCACCTTGGGCTTGTCAAGCTGTCAGGGTTTGATAAAATGCCGCTCCAGAACACATGCTCCGTTTCAGCATGACGGTTAGATGAGTTCCCAGGTTATTCAGGGACTTGGATGCAGAAGTAAAAAAATCATTTCTCTTGCTTAGAGAGGGCACAAGTTGGAGTTAAGGGAAGAGGTGATATATTGCTGTGCTCTCAAGAAGCCCCACGGAGGAAGAAGTTGGAGCTACCAGAGCCCCAAATCCCCTTCTGCTTCTATTGCTTTGGAAACACGGTGTCACGCTGCTCTCATTGTTAGTCAGCACCAGCCTGACTTTTTGAAACAGTAAAAAATTATTCTAAACAACCATTTATCTAGATTTTGCTGGCTCACTTTGTTGTGTCATACCCAGGCCTAACACTGTGCTTTAGGCACATTGCAATTATTAAGCAAGCTGAATGGAAGAATGTACCCCAATAGAAAGTTTGAAGAAGAGTACCTGCTCTATTATGTGCTTTTGGCTCCTCTCCAAGAAGTTCTCCTTCCTTCCAACTCTTTCTAGAGATTCATTTGATACCAAGAGACAGAAATAAAAGACATTTCATATCAGTATTTTGTTGTTATCAGAAAAACATATAACAACACTTTAAAAAACAAGCAAGCATCCCAGATAAGTAGCATTAATTCTTTCTTTTAATAAATTTCTATTTCAGTCTATTTCCTAATCCTTTTATAACTCCAGAGATGTGCTGTGATACACACATGGCATGAAATTTCTGGTTTTTAAAGCAGCTCCAAGAGAGATTTGAGAGCCAAGCAAGAAACCCACCAAAGCCAAGGTCCAACCAACACCCTCAAACTCCAAATCTCCTGAATTAACCTTCAGAGACAGCTCATGCAGCAACACAAATGTTTCTGCTAGCTGTGATTGTGTGATGCCATTGTACTGCTCACAAAAGCAGCAAGCAGATGTTCATGACCTCAGAGGACATCCTCCAGGAAGAAAAACATGTTTCAACACACTGCACAGTGTGTCCTCAAGCAAAAGCAGTCCCTGTCCTGGCAGTGTACAGCAGTAGGCATGTCATACCCCTTCCTATTGCAATGCCACCTGCAGCAAAGCTCCAGCATTTTAAAAGAGGAGGCCATACACTACTTAGGAAAGCTCTTTAACCTACCAAACCATGGTGGCTCTGTCTGGAGCACGCAGCATCTCCAGGAAAACCACACTTGGGACCTGCCAACAGCATCACTCCGGTGCTACGGCCGGCTCAAGGCAGGAGCGACTTGCAGGGCTACTGTGTGCCTGGTGCTTCCTGCACCTGGAAGCAGGAGACAGGCCTGTCCATCCCTGCTCCTTGATCATGGATAAAGAACAGTAACAGAAATAACCCAGAAATATTATTATATGTATGGCTGGAAGAATAAACAGCATCTTCCAGATGTTGTGTTTATGAAAGACAGTCAGGGAGAATGACTACACACAGCCCAGTGCAAGAAAATGGTTCTACTGCAGTAATTAACCCACTGGTGAAGAGCAGGTTCATTTGGGGGGTGTGGGAATAAAGTCCCTGATTTGTAGCTTGGCTGCCCTGCGAGACATTCCCATCACCCAGCCCAGTGCTCTCAGTCCTGGCAAGAGGGAGGGAGCAGGTAGCCAGCAAGAGCAGCAGCCTGATGGCCTCTTGGCACGACCTATGCCAGATGTGAAATTAAGATTTAGAGGGTGGAAACTGGAAATAAGTCAAGGCTGTGCACAAGGTGGTGTGCAGAAAGAGTTGATTGTGTATGTTTACACACACAATTTCCACACTTCAAGTCTTCACCTCCTCGTTCAGCCAGACCAGAGACCATTTCTGTGCCTCAGAACCAGCCCTGCACCCCATGAACACAACACTGAGAGCAACCAGACATGAGAAAATCCAGCCAACTCTCCAATTAGCACAGGGCTGGAATTCACTCTTGATCAGCACTGGCACACAGAGTGTTTCCTCAATTCCTGAACAATTTCTGCCACGGGAGAGACAGGAACTACAGGGCATAAAAGCCACGAGCAGCTAATGAAACAAGGGACACGATCAATGAGCACACTTTGATGTCAGGCTTTTGCTTCTCCCAGTTTAAACACAGGCTGGTTTCCCAAATGAGAGACAGAGAAACCTGGCTGCAGCTCTGTTAAGATCTGGCAGTGTCATTGCTCTGAGGGAGGAAAAACGTCGCTGTTAGATACAGCCAGAACACCTCATCCACTGAGCAGTCTGGGTAAAACCAAAACACCTCTGGAGCACAAGCCCTTGGGAAGAACAGCACCAGCAATAGCTTGGTGGTGTCAGGAAGGTGCTCAGGAGCACCAGGGCTTCCTCACCACCCATGGAGCACCAATTCTGCTCTTGCATCCTACTACCTGACCCAGCAGCAGGGAGGATGGGGATGGCTGGGGGTGGACCACCGCACCCCAGGATCTGCAGCCCTGTGAGTACTCTGTGGATGGGTGCTCAGGGCCACTGAGACACTGCTGGGGGTGGTGGGGGGGGATAGAAAAACCCCACCTGTTCCAACATGTGTGTTCTCCACGAGGAGAACACACATGGTGGAACAGGTGAGGTGAAGCTGCCGTGGTAGAAAGGTTCAGAGGAAAAGCTCCAAATACCAGAGCAACAAACATTTACCTGCAAACTCCATTGTCTTGTCCTGGCAACAGGCTGAGGCTGTAGAAGCTCCCAGTTTGTCTTTTGTACTTATATTCCCCCCAGGGTACTGTCTTAAAAATATATATCTGTGTATATACATAAATATAGATATATATGTATATAGGAGAAATCTTGCCCCGCTTCACATTCACTTTGACGATTGATGCCAAATTTTATTCCCTTTACTGCTTCAAGCAAGCAGCCACAGAGATACTCATGTGCAAACACCACATAAAAGTGCCAGAGCCCAGAAAAGATGATGGCACTTACCACATCCATGAAATCACTTTCGCTTATGCATTGCCTCCTCCTCTCCGGAAAGCACCCCGAACACGCGACACGCTAACACCAAGTGGGTTTCGCTTCATTTCAAGCTGCTCCACCAATAATTACAGGGTTTATGGTCCAGCTTGATCTTTTCTGACTGAGGAGGAGCCTGTTGTGAAGGAGCAGTGGTGAGAACTTCCCGCTGCCCTGTGTGGCAGAGCGGTGAGGACACGCCGCTGGTCCAGCGGGATGCGTTCGGAATGACAAGGCAAGTACTGAACCCTGGCATGAGGAATGGCTGCACTTAAAGGAGTTATCCTTGGTCATCAAGGATGGGGATTGACAGGTGAAAATATGAGCTCAGCTGCAGTCCATAAAATACATTTTCATTTTTATAAGGGGAGAACTGAACAGGCAACAGGCAAGTGCTGCAGCCTTCTATGTCCCGTCTGCAGGCAAAAAACCACCTTCCGAACGTGGTTTTCCCCACTCAGTCTTTATTTATGCCAAATCAGCCACAGTATCCTCACCTTGAGAAAATAACAAGTTTGTGATGTTGAAAACATCAGGGTTTGCCTCTGTGCTGGCTTGCTTGCACCAAGGTGTGTTATTGTGACCACAGACATACCTCCCACAGGTCTGTGTCCTTAGAGCACTGCAGCTCTAACCACCACCACTAAACATGCTGAAGGACACAAGTTTTGGGAAAAGTTACCCAAACACACGTTCATTGGAGGTTGTGAGGCCCTTCCAGAACCACAGCAGGGCACATTGTGTGGAGGAGAGCACGTGGGACCAATGCAGGGAAGTGGTATTTCATCATTGTGGTGATGAGGCTGATGATTGAAGTGCAGTGACAGTGGATAACTCTGGGAATACATCAGAAACCAGGAGGAGACAACCCACCCCCAACCTCCCCAGTGGCTCACACAAGAAATAATGGCCCAAAACTGAAGATTGAGCTTGGTACTAGAAGCCAAATCACATTGGTTGGGGAGTTTGTGGGCCCCCTATCTCTGGTGGACTCCAGGAGTGGTTTGGATGAAGATAATTCTCCTTTGGTTTGGATGAGGATAATTCTCCTTTGGTCAGCAATAAGTCTCCCTTGCACAAGCTGGCTGACCAGATGCTCAGGTTGTGCTTTGCATCCCAGAGCTTCACAACGTTCTCCCAGGACCTGAGTTCCCATGGCTCTTGGTGAGAACCTGGTGCTGAAACAGAGGCTGGATGCATCCCTCATCCCCTGGATCTGGCTCCTCCTGCAGCTCTAGGCAACATCTCATTAACTCCCCCGTGGGCTCATCAGGTGTTGGGAGTAAAGCCAAGAACCAGACAGCTAGAAAGACCACTTTGATTTTTCCCAAATAGCACATGCCCAAGCAGGTAACCCAGCTGCAGGGTCTGAGCCCACAGCATCATTTACAAACCCATCTGCTGGGGACAGAGCACAGCACCCACAGACACAGAGTCAGACAAGCTTGTGCACAAAGCACCAACCCCAGAGCAATGTGTCCAGCCCATCCCTCATTCTCAGCTGATGCAGGAGCATCTCTCCAGGGGGAGCTTGTTTATAGACCCCACGATGTCATCTGGCAGTTCAACCTCAAAGAGGAAGGTGGTGACAAGGAGAGAGCTGTGAGGGCTTCTTAATGCATTCCAAAAAATACTGTCCCAGAGGAATGAAAGTGTAATAAAAACAGAGGATGTCGACTTCCATTGCATGTTACTGTGTCCTTGAGTGTTAAACCCACTGGGTATTATACAGTTACTAGCAGATACAACAACCAGGTAGGAGATAATGTGTATTTACACACACACTAAGCTTTGAGCTTATTTCAGGTAACTACACAGGGAGCAGATCATTCCCAAGCAATACTAACAGGCAGGATCCAACTGCCACAGCCAGGGAGTTCCAGTCCTGAGAAGCTACACCACCCCAGTTCACCCAGGGGCAGCACCTTACACCTGGGACAAATTCAGTGTTTTACTAGCCTGTTACTTAAATAAGTAACAATTAAGCTGTAAGTACCACACTCATACAATGGTATTTAGGCATTTTCCTCTTCTGGTTCATTTTAAAAGTTTCAGCTAAGTTTTCCTTAAAACCAGAACTGGGAAATCAGGCCCAGCAGCATGCAAAAGCCTTGCAGGTTGTGTGAGGTGTCAGTTAAACTATTTTAAACTCTATTGCAGCTTCTTCATCCAACATGAACCACCTGTTTCAGACTGTAGCTACTCCTTTCTTGAGGACTCAAGAAAAGACTCAGCCAGTTAAGAGTTTGATTTGACTCTTCATGGACTCTGAGTCAAACCAATGCTTCACAGCCTTGAAACAGCCTTGTGATGGTCATCTTGCAGGGCAACTGCACCCCTCATGTCCCTTTGCTCTCCCAAAGGGGAACACAGGCTCCTCCAAGCATCACTAGTGATGCTTGGAGGAGCCTGTGTTCCCCTGTGTCCACATCCCTGTGCATCCCACCACAGCCCTTCCCATCTCCCCTTGGGGTACACCTGCTCAGTACCTCACTTTCTCCCCAACCAACAAAACTGCAAGAGGAGGTCACCAAAAGAGGTACCTCACCATGGGCAGCCTGTGGTCCCCTGCTGCCCCCACAGGTCTCGTGGAGAGACAAGTGAGCCCAGCAGAGACCACCCAAAGCACATGCAGACACAATTTACCACCCACCACTGCAAGGCCACAGCCCCCTCTCAGTGCTGTCAGTTTATGCACCAAAAAAAAAGGTAAACAATAAAGATGAAGCTACTTAAGGAGCAAGGTTTTTCCCTTAACTAATATTCTCTGCCTTCAAAGCAAACACATCTTTTACAGCACCTCTAAACACAAACAAACATTAAATCTGTTTGCTGCACACTGAGCACAGGCAACGGAGACAATTTGAAGCAGGAGTAAATAATTCATTGTTGCCTTCTCCTTCACACACAGATTTCTTTCCTTTGCCCCACCAAACACACCAGCAGCACATTTTCTTCTCAAGAACCACACAAACCTACCTGCAGCACTCCTTCAGCACAACCTCACCCTCAACCACTCCTCCTCTATTTAAATAAACAGGGTTAATTAAAACACCATGTCTAGTGAAGAAGCCCCAGCCCTGCCTGTCAGTGTCAGCCCTGCAGAAGACAGCTGATAGGAGACTGAAGGTTTGGCTGATAGGAAAAAGCTGATACCATTTAACAGAATTAATTAGATGATGAAAAGGCCGAGGGAAAGCGAGCAAAACACTTTCCCTTTCACACACCCCCTGCGGTGTGACCTTTGAGTGACAGGGGACAAGACAGGACAGTACAAAAGGGAGTTTGCTCTGAGGGTTGTTCCTGGGGCTGCAGCCCTGTCTGAGAACCAAGAGGCTCAGCAAAGTGCAGCCTGACAGGGACCAATGTGAGATGAATCAATAAAGATACTACATTTATTGTAAACAAATGGGATTCATTAGGCTAAAAGGCATAATTCATGCCAGGTAATTTATATTGCACGGGTAATTTAGGTAATTACCAAAACAACCAGGTAATTTACATTACACAGCAAACTTACCCAACTCCCACCTGTGTGGATTTAGTATTGTCCTTTGTATAATGGCAGCAAACCCTCTTGTAAAACCAGTAGGAGGTGGTTTATCTGCCTTGTGAGTTTTCACATGGAGAACAGTTCTTGGGCAGAAATTGCAGGAAAAGCACTGGAAATCTACTGGGTCATATTATTCTCAGGGTAGAATCATGGAATTGTTAAGGCTGGAAATGACCCCTAAGATCATCCAGTCCAAGCATTAACCTACCGCCACCAAGTCTACCCTTAGACCATGTCCTCAAGCACCGCATCTCCCCGTCTGTTAAACCCCTCCAGGGATGGGGACTCAACCCCCTCCCTG
>VXBZ01009308.1:144138-172518 GCA_013399135.1 Heliornis fulica | reverse complement strand
TCCAGCACCTCAACATCCTTCTTGAAGTGAGGAGCCCAGAACTGGACACAGTACTCAAGGTGAGGCCTCATCAGTGCAGAATACAGGGGGACAATCACCTCCCTGGTCCTGCTGGCCACACCGTTCCTGATCCAAGCCAGGATGCCATTGGCCCTCTTGGCCACCTGGGCACACTGCTGGCTCATGTTTAGGGGCTCTCAACCAACACCCCCAGGTCCCTTTCTGCCAGGCTGCTCTCCAGCCACTCCTGCCCCAGCCTGTGACATTGCCTGGGGTTGTTGTGACCAAAGTGCAGTAGGATTCATGGGACCATTTGTAGCAGAGTTAAAGCTACTGAGATAGAAGCATATTCTAGGTCACTGTAAGAAAAATCTTGGTTTTCTGCATTGTCCACAGCTTCCTTTCTCCTAAGATTAACTGCTCAGGAGCTTGCAGCTTAATCCAGGGTAACACTGGCCCGTGGCAGAGCCAGGCACCTCCTCCCACCCCCAAAACCACTTCTCCTGGGTGTTTCCTTCCCAGAAGATGTGATGTGTTGGGTGACTGGTGCTTTTTCCCAAGACTGACCCTGATGGATAGGAAACCTTTGGGATGCAGCAGTGGAGGAAGGGTCCCACCAAACCTCTTGGCAACTAAATGCTGTGGCTGATGCTTACAGGCAGATGTATAAAATAACAGGGGGTCTCTGACCCTCGGGCTGTCCCCTTCCCTTTCTGTAAATCTCCTATTGGCCATGGCTGCTGGACATGGCTAAAAATCAGCTCTGGCTGAGTATTGATTAGCACCTACAGGTTTTGCAGTGATCTGTCACACCAGTCTTCCCATTTTTGCTGCAGCCAAAGTGCTTTGGTATCCATCAAACCTTCACTGCCTGACAAAACACAGCCAAAAAAAAATCCTCCCAGGCCTCGTTAGCAGGTTCAGAAGATGAGCAAAAGAGAAGGGAAGAAGCAAAAGCCAAAATATAAATAGATTTGGCTCCTGCTGAAGGAAGGGTTTCAAAGCTGCTGAGAGGGGTGTCTCTGGGATGGGTTTTGGCTGGTCTCCATCAAATGGCACCAGAAAGCCACCATGGCCACCTTTGCTCCCACTGTCACATCTTTCCCCTGAACCCCACGGATCGGGACCAGCCCAGACCCTGGGATGATCCTGCTCTGGATTTGCCATTCCCTTAAACTCTTCCCCAGAATCCAAACACCAAGCAAGAGGGGAGTCATGTCTGGGTGCAGATCCAAATGAAGACGTCTGTCCACAGCCAGGACTGCACTTGGGTGGCATTTCTTCAGTGGAGTCTGCTGCTTTGCAGCTAAAATAATAATTTTAAAAGCAAACTGCAACTTCTGACAGGTTGCCAGCTTGTGTGTGTGATGAACGCTGAAGAATTGAGCCATATGCCCTGACAGCTTCCAAATTAAACCTTGGGCTGGTTAGGAGGTCGCCAGTCAATAAATTCAAGTGTTTAAAAGGTCCAAGGCTTCTTCTTCTGCCAGGATATATGATCTGGAATGTGTGAATCTGGAAGCAGCGAAGCTCCTCTCTCACCACTTTCTGGATCGCATTTGCACGGCTGTTAAGGAAGATTTTTATCTTTTAAAAAGAAATAAAAAAAAAAAAGAAATGTTGTTGTATTTTCTTCCCACATCTGCTGACAAGAGCTGTGCTTGAGCTCCCAGGGCAGCCCCCCCTGCACACACCTGAGCAGCACCACAGAGGCTTGGACAGAACGACTCCGTGGAGGCTCCGAAGTCCCCACGAGCAGCTGTGACAGTAAATGTTTGATTTTTAACGTACCAATCTCTCCCTCCCCCAAATTCTCCCCTGTAAGAGTATTACCCTAATGCACCTCTGAGTCCCACTAGGTTTCAGCAGCTTTAACCAGCACACCTGAGTTTTCCCCATGTCCAAATCCCTGGGGACTTGAGCTGCTCCTATGAAACACCCTGTCATTAGCCCTGTCACTCATTAACCCTGTCACTAGAGGCTGGGGGGACAAGGCAGCCCTCTCAGCAGCCCTTGCTGGTGCTTCTGGGCAGGGTGCCTATACCCACTCACTCACCAGCACCCACCTGGCATCTCCAAAGCACAAACTCTGACTTCCATCTGCCTTTAAGAAGTGGTGTCACAGCCCCATCGCCCTGTGCTGGTGCCACACAATGAAATGTACTGGGAAACTCAGTGGAGAGCGAAGTGTAGTGTCACAAGGAAAAAAACCCTAAATCCACCTATGAAAATCATAGAATCAGACTGGTTTGGACTGGTTTGGACCTCAGAGCCCATCCAGCTCCAAGTTCCTGCCTCCAACACCTCTCACCAGACCAGGCTGATCAAGGCCCCGTCCATCCTGGACTTGAACACCTCCAGGGAGGGGGCAGCCACCACTGCCCTGGGCACCCTGTGCCAGGGCCTCACTCCCTTCACAGGGAAGAATTTCTTCCTAAGATCCAACCTCAATCTACCCCCTGCCAAATTAAAACCATTCCCACTTGTCCTGTCACTCCAGGCTTCTTCTGGGACTGGAAGGGGCTGGAAGATCTCCCCAGAGATCACTTCTCCAGGCTGAACAGCCCCAACTCTCTCAGCCTGTCCTCACAGGAGGGATGCTCCAGACATCTGATCACAGTGCCAGACCCAAGAAGATGTTTCAGAGAGCCAGTGGCTCTGGGACACCCTGGGAGAGGGTCTAATTAACCAAAACACAAGCCTTTGGGTGGTCCTCCTGTGAATGAGCTCATCCCACCACCCCAGGTGTGCACTGGGAGCATCCTTCCTCCCGGGGAACCGCCACAAACCCCAGCACGCTTCAGGGGAGAGCTCAGTCTCAACAAATAACACTCCTGACTGAGAAAAAAACAACCCAACCAGCAACATGTTTTGCACAGAAGCATTTCTGGACAGCTCTATTAAATCTCTCAGGTAGGAGCAGAGAGAGGATGATATAGATGAACTCTGCAGCTCCTCGGCTGGCGCCCTGGCACAGCTCCACGCTCGTCTGTCTCATGCATATTTATGTGCAAAGGACAGAGTCCTAAAGCCAGAACTGTCTCAGCAGATGCTGCACTCAAACAGAGAACTTGGCTTCTGCAGTTAGGAGGTGTGAATTGCCCTCACATAAATCAAAGCATCCCAAATGATCTTTGAAAATGAGATGTACGTTCCTAAATCACCAGTGACTTTATCTGAAATGGATGGAGGCGCCAAAGGGAGGTTTAGACAAAACTTAAGCCTGTTACAAAACTACTGCCCAGACATCTTGGGGGATTTAGTCCTTAAGTACTTTTGAAAACGCTATTTTTCATTTCCATAGAGTTTTAGAGCATGGAATTATTTTTTAATTCTCCATCACACTTGTGCTTCATGTACAGACGTGGATTTATATCATACTGTCACAGACCCAAACTCCCTCTGTCCTCCCTGAGAGCCAGCATACAACCCTGAGATGCCCATGAAGATGAGGCATGCAAGCTCATGTGCAGTATTAGATTACACCCAAAACTGGGTGACTTCTGTAGGTTTTGGATGAGAAAGACCTTTGACGTGAAGAACCAGTCACCTCCTGGGCCTCCTTTCAGGGTCTGAGCCATGTAGCTTTGGCCAGATTGCCCATGGGAATATCCTCCTGTAGGCTTACAGAAGACACCTGGCCTGCCCCATGGATGGAGACCCATGGCTGATGTTTGCCATGGTGGCTGAAAATCATGAGACTCTACCCCATTACTAGATACATGGGATTTAGTGGGTTCATTCAGCCTAACGCCACGGTTCGTTAACTGGACAGGGAAATCACATCCCAGCAACGATCTTGCACCACACATGAACAGTTCTTACTAGTGCAGATCAGTGAAGATGTTCTATAAAACAGTTGGGAGTCAAATGACACAGAAAAGCCCAAACATTAGACTAATAAGAAGGCCTGAGCCGTAACGAGTACGTTTGGGGATTACACGTGCCAATTTCATAGCTGTTTCCAAAAATTTAGTTTATCAGGCACTCACATTTAGGCATCTAAAGCTTATTCTCACACAAGTTAAGACACTCTTGATTGGAAATGACCAGCAGTTACAATTTGAATAAGGCAATTTAATAAAGGAACTTTAGCACACCCTCAATAGAGATGGAGCAATAAACCTGGGATTTTTTTTTCCTATCAGCACAAAACGGCACCAGAGAGTGATATGAAGGAAAAAAAATAAATCTAAGTTCCCATACAAAATAATAAATGTCTGGCAAAGAGCTCTAACACATTCTTGACAGCTCTGATGACATTACAGTTCCCCCCTTCCCAAAATAGCTTTAAGTGTGTATATACATTCATACTGCAGCTCCACAACCCAGTTCTGAAAGTCTGAAATAGGATAATGATGGCATATTTTTTCTAGAAGTTAGGGGGGAAAAATCCAAGCTGTGATAGCATGATGTCATATTTGATATGACTAATTGCAGTTTAAGAGCTGGACCTAATTAACACTGAAGGTAATGCTTTAGGGAGTGTTAGGAAATGTTTTAAAAGTGACTTTTACCAAACCAGAGGCGCTTCACAAAACCTGTGGAACACTTTTATGCAAAGGGATTTTCCTCTTCTCATGCACTCTCTTGTGTGGAATTAATTAATTAACCCTTTACTGTAATGGTATGTCCATGAACAAGGTGCCACCAGCTCTTTCAGCAGCAGCTGTAGCAGCTCTCCAGTGTCCCCAGTTCGAAGCAAGAACAATTAACGCTACGTGGCAGCGTTGCCTTTCCCTGCCCCATCCCTCCTTCTCTCAAGCTTCACGCTGGGGGCTGGCCCCATCTTACACCCCCCATGATCTGATCCAAAGCCTGTGAAACCCTTGGAAAATTCCCAGAGACATCAGAGGGTGAGTTCTGAGGTGTACAAAGGCAGAACTTTATGTATATGTGACATCAGCTCTTCCTGACTACAATACGTGTGTCAGACCCTTCTGTACCGCAGAAGGTGATTGCCTTAATGAGTGAGGAGAAGAACAAACTCAAAGTCAACCAACAGCCCTAGAAGTTCTTTTTCATCTGTAGATAAATAGTACTTTTTAGAGTCTTCAAGAGACGAGGCAGTCACTTGAGTTTTTCAATCCTTCAGCAACAGGGCCTTTTGCAAACAGAGCATGTCTTTCAGAAAGCAAAATTTCTTTCTCTTTCAAGAACCTGACATCTGTAGAAGGTTTCTGGAGCACCACATCAAAAGGAAACCTAGAGAGCTGGGGATGAGATGTGAAAAACCACAGCAGAGGAGGAACAAAGTCATCAAGGAAAAATAAAATAAAAATAAAAAAAAGGAAGGTCTGGAAAAAGAAATTAGTTTATTAACATTTTATTCTAGGACCAGGGGCGTATAACATCCATCCACTTCTTGTGGTGCCAACTGATTTTCTTCAGCTACCAAAATGCACATCAGATAAATAGGGATCCTTTTGTTTTTGTTTTTCCTTTTCCTGTATTTCAACCTCCTCACAGGACAATTTTTGCATGAAGGATTTTAAAAAAGTGGGCAGAGAAACCACAGTCTTCTTCATCCACCAAGACTTTATTTGAGGTACCTTTATCTCTTGTAGGGTAAAAACATTTGTTTCTGAGCTAGAGGGGACTCTGCCTTTCAGTCTGGGTTTGAAACTATGACTTAATCTCAGCTGAAATTAGTGTTAATAAGGACATAAGTTAACAGTTGGCAACTGTTATGAGCTCTCACTAGAAACTGGGTGCTCTGTGGCCAGCACGGGGCTGAGCCTGAGGGCACCAGCTGCTGGAACCTCTCCCAGAGGTGAGTCCCCTCCTCCCCAGGCACATGTATGTCCTGGTCCTGCAGAGACAGATGAGCAGAGTGGTGGCTTGCTTTCCTCCTCACTGCAGTATCTCTCTGGTTTTAGTAAATGAAGCCTTTGATTTTGTATCCCAACACTGAAGCTGGTTGTGTGCTGCATTCTTACTTCTGATGATGGCAAAGGGGCTGTGCAGAGAGGGTTCAGACCCAGTTAGTGTCCATCTGCTCTGATCTGTGGCACCCTCCTGAGGAATGTATTTATTGTTATGCAAACCCTGTATATGAGTACAAGTGTCAGGTGTGAGATACTCACAGAACAGTATTAAAGTGAGCAGCTGCCAGGCTGCACCTGACCACATATTTCAGAGCAAAGTTTAGGTAAAGTGGAGCCAATGGAAAATCACGTCCACAATTATTACATACTAATTAAGAAATAATTTAAAATACATTTTATTGAATTCATTTTGAAGTTGCATTCACAATAAGCAGCACATGTGCAGCCTCATTTGGTGCAACAAGGCATCCAGCAAAGCCGTGTTGCTGCCCCAGGAACAACAACCCTCCTGCACGTCTGTCCTGGCTTCGGCTGGGATAGAGTTAATTTTCTTCCCAGTAGCTGGTGTAGTGCAGTGGCTTGATTTAGGAGGAAAATCATGTTGATAACACAGTGGTGGTGAAGTGGTTGCTAAGTAGTGTTTCAGGGGCTTTTCAGCTCCTGGAGCCATGGCAGTGAGGAGGCTGGGGCTGCACAAGGAGCTGGGAGGGGGCACGGCTGGGACAGATGACCCAGACTGACCAAGGGGATATTCCATATTCCATATTCCATATTCCATATTCCATATTCCACAGCACATGGCATCGTGCTTGGGATATAGCTGGGGGACAACAAAGGTGTTATCACCCTCTGCTGCCCTATCAACATGTATCTCAGCCCACAGGTTTCACCTTTTCCTCCTCAATCCTCTACCCCGTCCCACTGCGGGGAGGGAGTGAAGGGCTGTGTGGTTGTTCCAGCTGCTGGCTGGGTTCCATCACAGCTGGAATGTGCCCTTGAGGAGGCAGCTGAAGATGGGCCCTCAGGTTTTCCTCTAGATAACAAAGAAAGGACTTTAAAACCAACTGAAGCCTGTAGAAAACTTCCATTGATTTCAAAGTTTTGGGCTACTTTTAATCCCATCAGATGCTGAAAAATAGTTGGGAAAAAAGTTTCCAGACCCCTAAGAAGTTCTTAATCTCCTTGTGGACCTGTATGGGATAGCACTCAACTAACCATGGAAGGTAAAAACAGTCATAATAGAAATGATAAGTTTAAAACCCTCATGAAGAGAATTTGGTTCATCAGAATTAAATCCCAGGATGGGAGGTGCCGTGTTTCCCATGTGCTTGTCCTGGTGGCAACTCCCTTGGGAAACAGCACGGACACGGGGGGCTGGTCACAATTCCTGCACACCCCACTCCTCAAAGCCCCTCTCTTCCATATTCCGCACAGCTTCTGCTGCAGCCTCAGCCCAGCAGCATCTCTGGAAGTGACAAAGATGAGGTGCTGAGCTCACACCTAAGTGTCTGTGGCTCCCAAGGGAGCACACTGAGCACCTTAATCCCCGACAAGCTGAGATCATCCACAATCTGCTTCAATGAGCCTCTGTTACCTTCCAATGAAGCCATCTGAGGGTTCTTCACAGAAACCACCACACACACACACTTATATATTACATGTTCCAGTGCCCTCTGCCTCAGGAAATAACATGAATGCTTTGACTCACATACCAAGGACTTCATCCTCTTCACCAGGTCACCTCTCCTGCTTGTGGTCACTACTGCTGCGTAGACCATCACCACTGTCGATGAAGAGGAGACCACATTATGCTGATGACCACTGCTGCTCTTTGCAGCAGTTTCTGCTTCTCCTCCAAAAACATTCATGAAGGAATAACTGTGCTGTGGGGATGTCTTGAATGTAGGCAGGGTGGGTGGCAAGTGTGATGTGAGGATAATTAATTCATTAATTTGTGTCAGCTGAAGAACACAACACTAATAACGTCTGGTAGCATGACAGGCACATGCAGAACAGTAGAGTGGTGCATTCAAGTTTGCTTCCCAGTGAAGCAGAAGGACTGAAGAACTGGCCCAAGTTATGAGCTTGGCATCTCTCCCCAGCTCCTGCACTCCTTGCCCCAGGCTTGCATCAGCCCTGCCCCAGGGGGATGCCCCAGGGCTGCAGGGCAGGGATCCAGTCAGCCACAGAACTCCAGGCAGTTGCTTGCTTATTTTCCCACCCAAGACCAAAACCAAAGAAGCTTTCCAGAAGAAAAGGGCAGCCCAACCCTACTCTTCAAGCTCTGCCATCCAAGGAGCTCCACACATCCATGTGATGCTCCACACCAACACGTATCTCTGCTCTCCCCGTCCCCTTCTGTTTCTTACTAAGAGCTCTGCATTCAAGATGTTTGAATGAGCTCCAGAGGACACTGGAAGCTTTTATCTCTGCAGACAGACACTTTATGGTTTACCTATATTAAACAAAACAGGAGCAGACAATTTAGAAATGGCAATAAAGTTCCATTGGGAAAGGTTTAGTGTTATGGACATCTCCGTTAAGGACGACCACGGCTGTTTCCCTGCTGCTCCTTGTTGTGCAGTTTGTACCAGAGCATCACACTGAATCTGCTGGAGCTGAGGGTGGGAAACAGCCCTGGCAGGACCCAACTGCAGCACACCTCCTGTTTTACTTTCCCATGGGGATCTGGTAAAACAGAGTGCCAACATGTCCTGGTCATCTTGCATCAACAGCAAGATTTAACCACCTGTTTTCTGCCACCCCCAGTCTCACACCCCCTGGTCCCTCGCTTTCTGAACTCCTCAGGGGGAGCCTGGGGTGGCTGGGCCCGGTCTTAGCCCCAGACTTGGCCAATGGTTTATATCTAAAGGATGATACATAAAACCACATATCAGGGTCAAGCTCCAAAGGACTTTGACTGGAACTCTCTGGAAACGAACAGCCCAGTGAAGTGACAGCTAGAGAAGCTCTATTTACTGCTGCTAAAAGGACCTACTGGAAAACTGCTAAGATATGACTGTGATTATAATTAAAGTGCTATGATTATAATTAAATGCCAGCAGAATACTGTCCTGGGTACTCTCACTACAAGGTGAAATCACAATCACTTACTCAAAGCATCCCTGTCCTGGCTGGAGAAGGAGCAGAGCCCATGTTAGCACTCCCCACAGGCCCATCCATGCCAACCGTTGCACAAACCCCACGTTACACAGAGGCAGCAGAAAAAACCCAACTAATTCATGTTGTTTCAGTAGGTTCTGAGATAACATGGATCTGGAGGAGCACATCCAGGAGTGGCCTCTTGGCAGCAGCAGCTCTCTTGTGGGAGCAGTCTCTGGTACTACCAAGTTATTCCAGGAATCCTGACAAGTCAGTGAACCCGGTCACTGCATCTCCTGCCTGGTGGCACAGCGGAGTCTGCCGAGCTCACAGGTTGTTTCAAGCCAGTGCTCATCGCTGCTTGGATGACACACTCACCAACAGCATGATCAGGAACTGCTCTCCCTCATTTGGGAAGTTGACCAGAAGTGGTGGCACTGGTTACACAGCAAAGCAAAGGTCACATAGGTTGTCTGTGGAGGAGGGACGCAGCGGCACTCCCTGCACCTGCCATCAAACCCCATCCCGTGAGTGTCTGTGCCAGGAGAGCTGGGCTGATGGGGGGGCTGGGGGCTCAATTTCTGGTGCTGATGCACTGCTCTGATTTCACCACACTCAAGAAAGGCACTTACCTGCAAGGGAAAAGGAGGATAAAACTTGCCATGTGTCCGGGAAGCACCTCCAGTGACGCCCGTTCCCAAGCACTCGTCTGCTCGGAGCAACGAAAGCCTCAGCCAGGATGGAGGATGGAGCAAAACTGGGCTTATTTACAATTTCTGTCCAGCTGGAGACCTGCTGTTTCCTCCACTGGTACCAATGTGATGAGTAGCAGGTATCCTTTCCACCTGCCCTTCCAAGCACATCGTGCCATGGGAGGTATCTAACACATCCCGTCATTAAGGCACGATTTAGCAGGGGGGGGTTTGCTTTCTGCAGCTAACAAAACAGTATCAGAGAGCTTCTTTAGATGAATATAAACATGAATTGAAAGTGGTCTTGTAAAGTTTGAATCGAGTTCTCCTGAATAAAAGGGAAAAGGCACCAGTTGTCACCAGTTGCTTAGTAACCAGCCCGAGCTCATTTCTTTTCATGGGAAACCAATTAGGCCTTTTAACCTATTTTAATGGGTGGTGGAGGGTGGTGGTGGTGGTGTGTGTGTGTGTGTGGAATATGATCTATGAAAATTAAACTCCCTGGCAGTTTTTCTGGTCTTGAGGGGACCCTCTTCTAGAGGAACCTGCATGGTTCATTTCAGCTCCAAAGAAGATGATCCCAGGCCCTTCTCATGTTGACTTCTCCAAGGTCTGGCCACTGTCCCCTTCAGGACACGAGGCCACTCTCTTGAAATACCACTCCATAAAACATTGGAACACCTCAGGCTCTCCATAAAGTAACAATCATCAGTTTAGGAACCAATTAAATCTCCTCAAATATGCCTGTGAGGTTCCTGAGAGCCAGACCTATGGCTATGGAAAGGTATTTTTAAGGTTTTGGGGCTGTTCCTTTGTGTTTGTGGACACAGGTGTCTTTCTACTTGTCTACCAGGCCCCAATTTCCTGAAATCTAAAGCAAGATCAGTGTACATTTGCAGGTTAAATTTCTGAACTAAACTTTTTAGGTCAGGCTTGAAATATCTACAATGATATTAGATGACATATTAGGTCCTGTCCTGCTACAGTTTGATGTAGTGACAAATTTGCAATTCACCTCAGTTCTCCCACAAGGAGCTCTGCAGGAAGGTGGCAGGAGATGTTGCTTTAACTGAGCCCTACCAGATGAGAACTGGTATTTACTGGGCTGTCAGAAGCCAGTGCTTAGCCCTGGGAGGTTTTCCTGCTGCCTTCATCAAATTCAACTGATCTGAGCTGGAGCTGTGTGTTTGCAGAGAACATTTATAGATCTTGATCCTCTTTATTTTCTTGGGGAACAGAGGTTAGTAATCAGGTAAGTGGTTCTCAGGATGCCTTGTCTGTGCTCAGGCTCCTCCACAGCCACGAGGAGCTCCCAGTGCTGGGGACCAATGGCTTCATTACTGATGACTGTCAGCAGGGAGAGTGATGGAGACACAAATCCTTCAACACCAAACTGACACTCTAGGAAGTCTCAGACATTTCCTGCACAACACTGAGCTACTTTAAAGCACAGATTGGAAGACTTCACTGGGAAAAGATTTCTGCTTAGAAACCTCTAGAATTTGTGTAATTAAACACATCACTATTAATACATGTTTCAAGTTTGAGAAGGACATTATTTTGTGCTCTGCTTGCTGGTCCTGCAGCAGAAGATAAGCAAGAAACTGTCTTCTGCTTGCTCTGATGATGACATTAATCATCTGTGTTGGTGTACCCCCCCTCCTCCCCCCCAACCCCTCCCCTGCACAGGTAGCATCAGCAACGGCAGGAGGAAAGGGAACGACGACCGATGTAATTAATCGTGTTCATGAGCAGACTAATACATGCTGCTGCCTTTGTTAGGAGACAAAGCCATGGGCTTGAGATGTTTAGTAGCTCTTATTATTCATCCCATTGTCACAGATCTGATCAATATCACCAAACAGCAGCTGCAATATGAATATTTATGATTAACAGTTCTGAAAATTCTTATTTTGGCCGTGCTTTAACGTCGGCTTCAAGATAACAACAAGTTACAGCACAGCCAGCTAAAACCCACATGTAAAGCCAGAACTACTCCAAATCACGTCCTTAAGGAACACTGGCCGTGGTTTTGAACTGGAATTCGGAGCTGAGAAGTTTTTCCAAGCACTCAGAAGATGCCCAGGAAGGACAGATGATGCACATGGGCATGAACAAGAAGCTGGAGAAAAATCCATCCCAAACATCTGGGGCTCCTTAACCTCTAGAAGAAGCTGTATTAATAGCCAGGGTCAAACCCCCTGGTCTCTGTCAGAGGATGCAGAGGAGTATTTTTCATGAACTAAATTGAGAGTGAACAGCTTCCTTATGGACAGCTAAAACCATGAAGTGCCTTAGCCAGGAACCATGAACACAGCAGATAAATATGGGTTTCTGTGAGGCACTACCCACGGCAACTGTAAGGACCCAGCCTTACCTTAAATATCTATTAATAAACTGCACCATGGCAAGAATTTTCTGAGTAATATTTAATTTGCTCTCCCTCCTCTGCCACTCAGAGAGTGCATTTTCACATTCCTCTCTAAACACTTACCTTCTCCATGCTGCTATTTTAAACCCGTTTCCCTCATCTGAATTCCATGCCAAGCTCCAAACACACACTAGGACACTTATCTTTCAGTTCCTGGTCTGTACCAATGCTCTTTTTTTTTATTTATTCTTTCTGATATCCTCAAATAAAGCAGTGGATCTTCAAAAGAAATCTTCAATCCAAGTGCAGCTCAAACTAAACCGTGGCTCTGGCCAGGTTAAGCATGTGACTTGCTGCCTCTAATGGAAAGATGATGCTGGAATATTTTGCTATTGGCTTCTAAAGACAAATTCTGGTGATTGATAATTTCCTATTTCATTCCTATTCCCTCTTATCTTCTTGGACTAAAATGTAACATTCTTCTTGTTAATAGAGCATACTTTGATGTTACTGGGAACTTAGAGTCCAGCTAATTCTGAAAGATTTAATTTTTATTTTTCCTGGTCTTATTGGCTTGAAGACACCTTCAGACTTCAGCTCTGAAATAATTAGGGGTTAATTCTGTTCCAGGAAAGCAACAAGCAAGGGACATTTTGGGGGCTGGAAGGAAATGGAAAACTGTCATTCTGGCTTCAACAGGTGAAGATCAGGGCAATATAGGAACCTCTGGGGTCTTTCCCATAAACCGGGAGTTAGCAGAGACAGTCTTGGGGGACTTTTAGGGAGATTGATGCTCACAGACAGGATTCATTGCTCTGCATAAAAATATATGTTGTAAGNACTTCAGCTCTGAAATAATTAGGGGTTAATTCTGTTCCAGGAAAGCAACAAGCATGGGACATTTTGGGGGCTGGAAGGAAATGGAAAACTGTCCTTCTGGCTTCAAAAGGTGAAGAAACTGGGCAATATAGGAACCTCTGGGGTCTTTCCCATAAACTGGGTGTTAGCAGAGACAGTCTTGGGGGACTTTTAGGGAGATTGATGCTCACAGACAGGATTCATTGCTCTGCATAAAAATATATGTTGTAAGAAGGAAAACCTCAGAGGTTTCCAGGGATATCATCACTGGGAGAGGTGTAACCAACCATCTTGCACAACTGGAGGATGTTTAACCCATCGTCATTTGTGCCGCAGCGAAAAATCAAAGCTACCGGCTTCCTTCAACCTGAACATCACTCCGAGCTGGAAAACCACTCTGAGACAAGTGGAGATGGGAGAAAAACATCCCACACAGCAGAGGACATTAAAAAAATGGATGCAGCAGTTGGGCAGGAGGTGGTAAGAGAATCACAGGGGGGTGGGTTCTACTTGAGAGCAGAAAGCCGAGGAGAGGAGGGCCGTGGGAAGGATCGTCTCCATAGGATTTTTCTTACCTTTATTTTTCCTCTGATTTTAGCATGAATAAGAATGTATCTGCCACTGCCACCTGGGAGATGAGCATTGCCATTACTCTGCTATCTCAGGAGGAGCTGATAAGATAATCCTGTTACATTTCTGAATTGCTAAAATATGAGTTTTCTAGTCAGACGGTCGTGAATTTTCCAGCCAAAATAGCCACCGATAACAAGAAGAAAATTGGAACAAGCCAGTATATCTGCTTTTTCTACACAGACTTTTACTGAACTCTCCACATTTCTATCTGCTGAACATGATGAATTCTTTTCCTGAGTTTTTAGGGCAATGAGAATTTTTATTGATTTTTTTTTTTTGAGTAATTTATATGGTGTACCCATAGCCTTATAGAAATAGGTGTCAGTGGAATAGTATCAACCATTCCTACACTGACATTCAAAGAGAGTCCAAAGCCTTCATGAGGGCACATTTTTAGAGTTGTAAGGCAGTCATATTATCAGGAGTCACCATGTCCTGGTCTCCCTGTGACGGGGGCTTGGGCAGGAACACCCCTGGGCACGCACCGACCATTCCCAGGGAGGCCACCCCCCCCAAGGCTTGGGTCTGTCTCTGGTACATATCAAGTGAGAGCTCCACTAATCAGTTAAGAAGGAAGAGATCTTTTCATGTGTTTTCCTTGAAGGTTTCCTTTGAAGTGCTGATCCAGCCAGGCTCTGACCTCCCCGAGTTATGCGAGTACAAATTGACTTTCTGGACTTCAATGAAGTCAACTTGCTCTTCCACTATTTATCAGGTTTAATAAGACTTTTTCACTTAGCAGAGTCATTCAGCCTGAATAACAACTCCTCAAAGGATTGGTGCCAATGATCATNCCATCCCAAACATCTGGGGCTCCTTAACCTCTAGAAGAAGCTGTATTAATAGCCAGGGTCAAACCCCCTGGTCTCTGTCAGAGGATGCAGAGGAGTATTTTTCATGAACTAAATTGAGAGTGAACAGCTTCCTTATGGACAGCTAAAACCATGAAGTGCCTTAGCCAGGAACCATGAACACAGCAGATAAATATGGGTTTCTGTGAGGCACTACCCACGGCAACTGTAAGGACCCAGCCTTACCTTAAATATCTATTAATAAACTGCACCATGGCAAGAATTTTCTGAGTAATATTTAATTTGCTCTCCCTCCTCTGCCACTCAGAGAGTGCATTTTCACATTCCTCTCTAAACACTTACCTTCTCCATGCTGCTATTTTAAACCCGTTTCCCTCATCTGAATTCCATGCCAAGCTCCAAACACACACTAGGACACTTATCTTTCAGTTCCTGGTCTGTACCAATGCTCTTTTTTTTTTATTTATTCTTTCTGATATCCTCAAATAAAGCAGTGGATCTTCAAAAGAAATCTTCAATCCAAGTGCAGCTCAAACTAAACCGTGGCTCTGGCCAGGTTAAGCATGTGACTTGCTGCCTCTAATGGAAAGATGATGCTGGAATATTTTGCTATTGGCTTCTAAAGACAAATTCTGGTGATTGATAATTTCCTATTTCATTCCTATTCCCTCTTATCTTCTTGGACTAAAATGTAACATTCTTCTTGTAAATAGAGCATACTTTGAAGTTGCTGGGAACTTAGGGTCCAGCTAATACTGAAAGATTTAATTTTTATTTTTCCTGGTCCTGTTGGCTTGAAGACACCTACTTCTTCAGCTCTGAAATAATTAGGGGATAATTGTGTTCCAGGAAAGCAACAAGCAAGGGACATTTTGGGGGCTGGAAGGAAATGGAAAACTGTCCTTCTGGCTTCAAAAGGTGAAGATCAGGGCAATATAGGAACCTCTGGGGTCTTTCCCATAAACCGGGTGTTAGCAGAGACAGTCTTGGGGGACTTTTAGGGAGATTGATGCTCACAGACAGGATTCATTGCTCTGCATAAAAATATATGTTGTAAGAAGGAAAACCTCAGAGGTTTCCAGGGATATCATCACTGGGAGAGGTGTAACCAACCATCTTGCACAACTGGAGCATGTTTAACCCACCGCAGCGAAAAATCAAAGCTACCGGCTTCCTTCAACCTGAACATCACTCCGAGCTGGAAAACCACTCTGAGACAAGTGGAGATGGGAGAAAAACATCCCACACAGCAGAGGACATTAAAAAAATGGATGCAGCAGTTGGGCAGGAGGTGGTAAGAGAATCACAGGGNAGACTTTTACTGAACTCTCCACATTTCTATCTGCTGAACATGATGAATTCTTTTCCTGAGTTTTTAGGGCAATGAGAAATTTTTATTGATTTTTTTTTTTGAGTAATTTATATGGTGTACCCATAGCCTTATAGAAATAGGTGTCAGTGGAATAGTATCAACCATTCCTACACTGACATTCAAAGAGAGTCCAAAGCCTTCATGAGGGCACATTTTTAGAGTTGTAAGGCAGTCATATTATCAGGAGTCACCATGTCCTGGTCTCCCTGTGACGGGGGCTTGGGCAGGAACACCCCTGGGCACGCACCGACCATTCCCAGGGAGGCCACCCCCCCCAAGGCTTGGGTCTGTCTCTGGTACATATCAAGTGAGAGCTCCACTAATCAGTTAAGAAGGAAGAGATCTTTTCATGTGTTTTCCTTGAAGGTTTCCTTTGAAGTGCTGATCCAGCCAGGCTCTGACCTCCCCGAGTTATGCGAGTACAAATTGACTTTCTGGACTTCAATGAAGTCAACTTGCTCTTCCACTATTTATCAGGTTTAATAAGACTTTTTCACTTAGCAGAGTCATTCAGCCTGAATAACAACTCCTCAAAGGATTGGTGCCAATGATCATTCCCTCCTTTCAGCAGTTGTGTTTGGGTGGGTTCAGGGTTCTCCATCCTCCTCTGTGCCTACACCGCTGACTGTTGAAGAGACGGGAAACTGCATCCAAAGGAGAGGTTTGACAGGACAGAAACCTGTGCTGGTGGAAGCCAGAAAATGTTTTGGGTTCATTGGTATTTCAGTGAAAGCTGGGACATTTCCCCAAGAGACTCTGGAGCTACAGTTGCTCCTTCTGTGGCATCCTGGTGCAGAGCACGATCCCTCCTGTAACATCCTGGTGCACCCCAGGGGTGAGACTGACCCTGGGCAGATGAGAGATGCTCACAGTGATGCTCTGCACCTCTCCTCACTCACTGGAAATTGTTTTCAAGGTATTTAATTTATAATTCAGACTGTTTACAGAGATGCTGTAAGGCTGAAGGAAGCCAACAGCTTACATTTACACCCAGCTGCTTGTTTCACCCACCTCTCAGTATAAACTGACTTCCATCAGCAGGTTTTATCATTCAAGGACTTTGATGGGGCTGCTGAAGTGCACGAACACCTGCAAGCCCCAGGCCTCAGCTTGAAATCTCTTTAGTGCAGTCTGGAAGGTCAAGATTTAGATTTAAAAATGTTAATATTTAGTATCACATTAACACAGAAGACCTTTGCACTAGTCTGATTTTGAAAATTAGCTTGAGTAGTTACTTGTCCCTAAAGTATTTTCTAAAGCATAGAACCCCCGAGAATTACCCAGTGAAATTTCCATGAGCCTTTCTTCTCTCTTCGCTTTTACTGCTCTGTTTGCTGTTATAGATCGTGCTGGTTTTAAGGCATTTTAATTAATTCATCAGTGAATTGGGGAAAGAAAAAAATAAAGTGGAAGATCCAGGTTAATAATAGATCTAAAGAACAAGAGAGGTTCAAGTGATGTTTAGGATTTGGCTGAAAAGCTCAACTCCACACGTTATTCAGAGGACAGACCCACTGCTCCAAGGGTGAGCTGGAAACACACACTACCCATATCCTGTCACCTCATGGTTACAGAGCTTGTGGGATATAGTGTTGCCATCTAGAAATGGTAAAAATACTGATTTTTCCTGTTTATTTTTTAAGAGAACTCGTCTCCTTCCCACTTGCTCCATGTTCTTCTGCTCATGTTGAAGAGACGCAAAGAGTGCTCTCACGTTACAATGAAAGTAAAAGCCTCCTTGAGACCCTGGATTTTGGTGGTTGATGACCACAACATCCCATAGCACATAACCCACCCCAAAGCACACTACACCACATGCATCTGCACAAACATCGTTCAAAACCGTGGAATAATTGGAACAATGTGAAAGAAGAATTGGAAACCTTTTAGAAAAATGACTTTCAGAGGGCCAGTAAAGCATCTTTGCACTTTATGGGTAAAGTATCAAAGTATTTTATCCAGGCTCTTGTCAACCTGAGGAAAAGTCATTTCCTGGATACAAACATGAGGGAAATATATGACAACTAAAAGTGTGTTTCAGAGGCAGCATTCACTGGTTAGATTGGAAGGGCATCAGACAAATAAATAAAAATAAAAAAACCCCAAACAAAACCTCTCAAAGTACCTTTCTCTGTACATCAGGAGAGAGCTGTTGGTGGTTTGTATCCAGCCCAACTCTGCAGCTGCTGCTGGAGACCCAGCAAAATCCAGAGCTCGCTCCCAAGTTCTGCAGGTGACTGTGGTGCCTGGAAGCCGGGAGCAGATCTCAGCGCTGAGCTACGCCACCGCCGGCCTTGGAGCCAGCTGGGCAAACATGTTCAGTTGAACATGCAAAGGGAAGGAAAAAGGAAAAAAAAAGGTCTGCAAATACTGCTGAAGTGGGTGACTATATTAGTTTCTAAGCATTTTCAACAACCACATTTGGCTTCAGTCACATGCTGTCAACTCAAAACCACATAGAAGCGTAACATCTGCTTACGTGGATTTAGGGCAGAATCCCCACGTTTTTGAACTCAGCTGCTATCCTCCTCTGCAGGATCTCTCTGCAGCATGCAGCTGGCCTCCTTGTGACATGTCAGCATGGTGGCTACAGGGTTTCCTTTACTCTTTTAAGGCATTTACATTTCTCTACCAGAAATCAGCCTGAGACTGACGTGCACCTTACACGTAACCCTCATCATCCTCCACCTCTTAGATTGTCCGAGCTGTTCTCATCATTAGGAGCTGAACATCAGCCTTTTTCAGCTACAAACCATCCTGTTACCTATACTGAGCACTCATTTCATAGAATCATAGAATCATAGAATCATAGAATCATAGAATTTTAAGGCTGCAAATGACCCCTAAGATCATCCAGTCCAACCATTAACCTACCGCCACCAAGTCTACCCTTAGTGGTGGTAGGTTAATGGTTGGACTGGATGATCCCCACCTTTCAGCAGAAGATGGCTTTTACAATGGTGGGGGGCAGGGACAGATGTCTGATCTGCTGATTATCAGTGAATCACAGGATAACTGGGTTGGAAAAGACCTTTGAGATCATCAAGTCCATCCAAACCAGTCCTCCACTAAACCAAACGATGATGGTGATGATGGCAGTTTATTTACCTCTGTCTGTTTACTCCTTGCCAGCCCAGCACATCACTGGGCTGGATCCACAGCCTGATGAATGAGCTCTTCCACATTTAGGATTTCAAGGCATGAAGCTGCTTGGCTCGATACAAGTATAAAACTCTACAAAGACAGACTGTGTCCGTACGCAGACACACGAAACACAAGAATTCCAACAAACAAGAGAAGGATTTCTCCAAACTTCTCATCAAATGACAGCCTCAGAGAGCTCTGAGGGGAAAATAAACAGTTTATATACCCAGTATGTGTTGAGAGACCTTAATTAAGCATTAGAAAACCAGCTTCTGGCTGTCACCAGCAGCCTGACCACGCAAGGTAGGTTGCCTGCAGAGAACGATCACAAGTTTTCCCTCAAACTGTGCGAGATGAGATGATGACAGGTGATGAGAGTTTCATGCATTATCCACAGAAAACAGAAGTCTTTGCCTTCTGAATTAAAAAAAGCCCAACCCCCAACAACAAACCCAAACCACAGACCCCTAGGGAGCTATTTTTCAATAACCTTCTCTCCCAGCATCCACCCAGGAGTAACTCGCCAGCAAACGCACAAGCCAATTAATTCTGGACACACTGCAGAAAAAAAAAGAAATATCAGCCAACAACCTTTTTCTGGTGACAGATTTCTGCCATTTCCATGGTATATAAAAGGGACAGCAATGCATGACTTTGTTTCTGCAAAGCAACAGAAGGGGCCAACTCATTATACATCTTCTCCATCTTCATCCGCAGAGCAGCTGCTTGTCCTGCCCACTCCGTGCTCGGCAACAGCGAGCCCGTAAGACGGAGCCAATTTGGAATAAACTCTGCTCTGTGGTGCCCAAAGGCAAATGGGAAACTTGGGCTGCTCTCACAACAAAGGAGGCTGTTGCATGGAGAGGATGGGAAGGGAAAAAGCGGCTTTTTTCACTTTGCTGTACGGAGGGATTCTGAAAACTTATGAGCAACATGGATTAGTCTGAGGAATTTTAAAGTTCAAGTCATTATTCATGTTCTTTTATGCATTTTGTTGAGGCTCATGTGTTGTTTTTTTCTTTTTTGTAAAGCAGATGAAGTGCTGCTCAAGGTTTACCCAGAGGCACGATGCTCTCTGCCAGCCAGATACAGCCGAGCGCCCCGAGCATCAATAACACCACGTCAGCTATGGCTACAGAAGACAAAGTGCTTATTCTAATATGGATCACAATAAAAATGCAGAGATCATAAAACTTGGTCAAGAAATCTGATCACTGAATAAGGCAATAGCTTTGAAATATATCTGCTCCACACACAATCTCTAAAATCACTCCCAAGACAGCTCAGGTGGCTAAATGGGAAGTCTCAGCTGAGTCCATAAAGGTGGTGAGCTGCTAAATGGAGTTACATGCCACCGTGACTGAGCTAAGCAGCACAGCTAAAATTTGCTTATGGAAGGGAAGGAAAACTAGACCATGATACAAATGTATGACAATTTTAATTTCAAATTTAGAAAAATAAATTTAAACCAATTTGCTAAAGACCATTTAATGACAAGGGAAATTAGCTTCCCTGAATTAACTTGCTATTCAATCCTTTTATTTATGAATATGGGAACCCGACAGAGCCCTAGAGCTCACTGCCTCAGCTTTCTGCTACCTTTATGCTGCAAATTGTACAACAGTCATGGGGGGGCTACCCCCAGGAGTCCCCCCAGCAGTAGGGACTGGTCCAGGACAAGTCAAGGCCACGGGCTGCTCATGGGGAGCCATCAGGGCTCAGGCCAGGCACAAGCTCATTGGTAGGATGCTGGTAGTACCTTCTTGTGTAGACCAAACCACGAGGTTACTCACCTTCTGTTTAGTGTTTGCTTGAAATATGAGGATTTCCAGGCTGCCTTCCCGTGTCTCCATCCTCCCAGCAGTCACATCCAAGGCAGAACAGAGATGAGCCTTCCAGGGGTCAAACTCTGAACAAGCCTACACTCAGTGAGAGGCCTGAGAGCGTGTGTCAGTGAATCCAAACCCCACTGAGACCTGTGCCAAGCCCTTGACTCACCTGCAGGAGCAGTTTCAGTGAAGCCAGTAAGAGGCTGCACCAAACTGGAGGCTCAAGACCCCTCTGAGATGCCACAGTGGGTGACACCAGGGAGTAACCCCAGTAAGTCGAGCGGTCACTTGCACGCTGATAAAAACCCAAACACACCACCACTGAGGCTGTTACTGGGCTGAAATGGAGCTGTGATGACAGTGACATCCCACCCTGGGCATCTACACACATCGTGGTCCCAACCTGAGATGCCTGTGAAGCACCTTGTGGGTGAAGATGAGGCTCACCGAGACGTGCAGGACCGTCAGCAGAGGGAGAAGCAGGCAGGAGGCACTGGCCAAGCAACGGGGCATCAGTGGCATCCCCTGAGCACAGAAACAGGAAAATAAAGAGTCAGGAAGAGATAGAGACGAGTGGTGGGTGAAAGGGGCTTTGAACTACGAGGAAAGACACTCCAACCACTTGAGCCTGGCTACGTGGAGAGAATCAGTGCCTCGAGCAGCCCATACACACAGATCTGCACCACAAAGTCCGACTCCATCTCCGAATTCCTCTCCCTCAGAAACCCAATTTCAGCTAAATGCTGGAGTGACAAGTGTAATAAAAATAACACTATAAAATGCATGAAGAATTTCCTTTCCTAAATATCAGATTTTAAAAGCAAAATAAACATTAATTCTTGGCTGTCCGGGCGGTGACACCGAGGTGATTCATGGCGATCCAGCTGCACAAGGCTGTGTTCTCCTCTCTGGGAAAAAAAGAATATAAATCTTCAGATGAGCTATCAAATGGCTTTTTGATTAATTCTCTGTTATCCTTGAATTTAATGCCAATGGGTGGGAGGAAAAGAGGAATATCCCCCAGAGGAGGGATGGAGCATCATACGAACTGAGAAGCTCCCCAAGGTTAATCTGAAAGAGTTTCTTTCTCATCCCTCCCGCGAATTGTGATGCTTCAGGGCTGATGCTGGCAGTTCCTCCCAAGGTGCCCCTGGGAACTGAGCTCAACAGAGGAGCTGCCACAGGATCTGGGGTCCACAGGGACAGTGCTGGGCTGGTGGCTGCTCTGGTTTTGCCTGCTGTGCCCAAACACGCTCAGCACAGCTCCCCTGCGGGAGCCAAAGCTCTGCTGCTGCCACGTCCCAAGGGGATGGTGGTGTGGCAAAGGCTGTGCAAGCTCAGGCTGTGCCTGCCCAGCCCCAGGACACCTACAGGTATCTCATTAATGTTTATAAAGAAGTTAAGGATGAGTGTCAGGAGGATGGAGCCAGGCTCTTCTCAGGGATGGCCAGGGACAGGACAATGGGCGATGGGTCCAAGCTGGAACAGAGGAGGTTCCATGGGAAAGTATGGAAAAACTACTTCCCTGTGAGGGTGCCAGAGCCCTGGGCCAGGCTGCCCAGAGAGGTTGTGGAGTCTCCTTCTCTGGAGACATTCCAGACCCATCTGGACACGTTCCTGTGTGGTTTAATCTGGGTGACCCTGCTCGGGCAGGGGGTTGGACTGGATGATCTTTTGATGTCCCTTCCAACTCCTGTGATTCTGTGACCTCACAGAAGGTTGAGCTGTTCCCTCCTCTACCATCTCCAGAAATGTAGATGGATTTTCCTAATTTCAATAAGTGTGGAAAATTCTTTGTATTTGTCACAGAATCACGAGGTTGGAACAGACCATTTAGATCATCGAGTCCAACCGTCGCTGTCCTCTCCCAAACCATCTCCCATCTTTGAGATGGGTTCAAACCTGAAGACACACAGACACGTGCCTACATGTCTGATGTAAAATGGACCTACTGACAGTGGTGGAGGACACCACAGCAGCTCTCACTTGCCCAGGTGACAAGCCAGCCACTGTCTGCCCCGGCCTTGGGAGCTTCCCCATGCTCTGACTCCCAGGCTCTACCGTGGTACAGAGAAGGGATCAATAGCGATGACAGATGTGACATCCTGGTAAAACACATGGATAAAAGTGAATTTTAAGTTCCTGCACAAAGGCACTGACCAGCGTGGGATGTTCTTTATATAGGAACAAGGGGGCAAAGGGCTGCCCTGCCCCTGTCCCACGCTCAGGGGACAGCAGGGTAGGGACCCCCCGGCCGTGCACAGGAGATGTCACTCCACTGAGCGGGATACAATCACCATGGGGATGGGGACATTGTTTTCCATGCTGTCACCTGTGTGTTAGCAGCTGGATGGAGGCTGCCAACCCCACCACCGAGCCAAGAAGCTGTCGGATCAAGTTAAAGAGCTCTGAATGCTACTGACAGGCTGGGAATGAATATGCATGGCCACGAGCCTGCAGTCTGCACCCTGTGTAGGCACCTTCTGTAATAAATAAATAAATATTATAACATAAATAAAGCAAATTTTAACATCTCTGATCTGATCTCTCCCTCTCAAGTGCTGGCCAGTGTTGTCCTTGGCACGCACTGGTGCCATCTCCATCCCCCAGCAGCGTACGACCCCCCCAGCTCCCCAGGGAGAAGCTCCAGATGGGTGTCAGAGAGGCACAGGAAGAGTTCTGTGTTCCTGGGTATTTAGGGAAGAGGAGAGCAGCAATTGAGGCCCCTTCTGCTGGGTTTCCCAGCAGAATGAGGTGCCACCCCCCAGGAGCAGCTGCCACAGCTTTCAGACCTATGACCCCAGCGAGCTTTTAAGAAACTTGTGGGAATTTTCTCAGAAAGTTCAGGCTTTTTACTTGTCATGACTCAGAAACCAACAGAAATCAAGGTCAAAGCACGAATGGCCGGGACTGTCTACAGTTTAAATTGGCATCTTCTGCTGCCTGGGCTCAGGAAAAGAGGCTGAGCAATACAATGGGAAAATAGCTGACGCTGCAAGTGACTTGAAACCAGGCAAAGGTCAAACACCCAAACAGACTGTGAGGACATTTCATGGGTACCAAACAAGCCCAGGGCAATTGGCAGGATGATGGAGGAGAAATCTGCATCTTGCCAAAGAAATGTGAGTGCACATTTTGGGAGGTTCCTCGCTGTAGTGTGGGGTTAGAGCTGGGAACCATTTGTATGATGAGTAGGTTTGTTTGCTCACTGAGTGGTACTAATCACGGGGAGTAAAGTGCTAGGCAGCATAAAAACAGAGTGGAAATCAAACAATATGAGGGTTCTCTTACCACCCCACCTGTTGTGGAATCTTTGTCCCCCAAAAAATGTACATTGAGGTTAACTGGAGCGGCCTTACTGGGAAAACGCACTCGGTGTTTCTCACCAGTACACGCTTCGACTGGGGGCAGCCAGCAGCACCCCTCCTGCTCCCCATCCCTGGGCAGGGAGGAAGCTCTAGGTCCATAAATCCCTGGCTCTTTAAATTATATTTGTGCTTTTGAAATTCTCTGCAAAAAAGCTGAAATAAAGAATAGAAAGGAGAGAAGACGTGGCTGGTACCCTCAGGAGGGACCCACAGGAAGACCAAAGGGACTTAAGCAATGGCAAAAAGTCACCATGAAGGTGCCCAAAGGATGCAGTGGAAGTAGCAGTGACCACTTACATTTCCTCACCAGTTTGAATGCCAAATACATGAGGAGGTGCTGCCTTGCTGGAGGGTCACACATCTGGGACAGCTGCGGGTTCACTGTCCCCTCCCAGTGCCTGGCAAACCTCTGCCTCACACTTCTCTGTCCACTCCTTTCCAGGCCGTTCTCTTTGAGTCTGGAGAATGTGGACAGGAATGAGGGGCTGTGCCACAGCCCACTCATGCATGAATTAGCATTACTTAAGCATCATTACATTCCATTGTAATGTTGATTCCATTTTTGCTTATAATATTATTTTCCTATCTATTACAGTCACACAAATAAATGATTTAATTTCTCCAGCCCGCGCTCCTGATAAAGGATCTCACTCGGAAGCTATGGAATATATATGTTAATCAGCTCCACTGCTGCCCATGCCATTACCAGCCCTATTCATCTGTTTCTTGTTGTCATTCTTGATTACACATTTTTAGAACAGATTACTGTAATAACAGGGGGTGGGCAGGCAGTTCCCCTGCCACGAGCGTCCTCGGATCAATCTTCTGGTCGCAGGCAAAATACATTTTGCTAATAAATTGCTGGTCTGCTTCGTGTTTTCTTTAACTTTCCAGTTTTAGAAATCAGGTCATATTAGTGATTTCAAGGAGAGGTAGGTAGAGCTCTGAAAACAACCAAGAGAAACGCTACTGACAGAGCAAACGAAGTGCAACACTGGTAGTACCTGACCCAGCGAAGGGAGGAACCGAGTGATTCTTCTGCACCTCCTAATCCAGCCCCGAGGACAAATAGAATCATGGAATCATGGAATTGTTGAGGTTGGAAGAGACCCCTAAGATCATCCAGTCCAACCATTAACCTACCACCACCAAGTCACCACTAGACCATGTCCTCAAGCACCGCATCCACCCGTCTGTTAAACGGGAAAGGGCACGTGGGATCTCCATCAAGAACCTACAAGCCTGACCAGATCAGCAACACCAGCAGTAATAAAACATCCCTCTGCAACCCTCACAATGGAGATTAAAGGCTTCAAGCACCCCTCAAGATTAAGGAAATCACTTCTGGAAAGCATAACCTGTTACCATCCCTGGGCTCAGCCACGAGGCAAAAATACTTTCTCCTACTAAGAAAGAAAATTTTCTACAGTGACACTTTTTGGCAAAGCTGAGAACTTTTAGTGGTAACAAAACCCAATTTTGTTTGACCTGCTTGTGCAGGACAGTGACTGGATGGTGTAAGACACTTCTCAACCTCCCAAGCCCAGGATTAGCTCAATCCCTGCTTTCTGTGGAAGGGGGGAGGAGGGAATCCCTCTCCCAGCATCAGGACACTGATGTCCTGCTCATTCCACTCACACCGAGCACACAGAGGTTGTGCCACAAACCAGACGCTTCCTCATCAGCTACAGAGAAAAAAACCTTTTTCTGTCACAAATCAAACTCCATTTTGATTTGAATGACAAAGAAAAAAACCCAAAACCAAACTATCTGGAGGTGCTTTGAGGTGACTTCAAACCAGCTTGTGTTTCCCACCATCAGCCATCTGCGTGCCGAGGTGTCCAGAGCCTTCTCCAAGCCCCTGCTCTTCACCAACACCTGTCCCTCAGCATCAGCCACCTCTGCTTTGGGCAGGAGCCAGAACTGGACTGGGAGGAGCAAACCAGGAGAGCCCATCACAGTCAAAGATTAAATGTTTTCTCTGAAGGTTATTAGAAAGATTAATGCCTGTGCACCAGCTTGTCAAATGAGTCCCCAGGTTAATTGGGGATGGGATAATTGTAAAATGTCTATATACCTACTTATGGATATGTATTATGTAAATGACTCATAGAAGAGTCTCTCTCCTATTCCTAAACAGAAATCTCTGTAAAGACCCTGGTTTTGCAGCCCCACTTTGCCTCACCCATCTTGCAGCCCCTGTTTCAACCAGAATTGCAGCTCCAAACACATCTGCTACCAGGCTTTGATGTTGCTAAATCACTGCAGCAGAGTGGAGCAAGAAGAAGGACTTGAGGCACCAACAAGAAGCCTGGATCTGCAGAGCTGAGCAGGAAGGAGCTGCTGCCCAGGGGAGGCCACTGGCAGGGACACTGCTGACATTCAGGACAAAGTAAAAGCCCATGAGGGGGAATCTCAAGGTTTTTGACCAAGGGTTATGGAGGAGTGATGGAGGACAAATGGCTTTGCTTAACAGACACTCACAAGCACTGCAGAGGGATGTAAGCATCCATGTGACAAAAGTATTGCCAGAGTAAAAGACTCTGGGGAGCCAGCTCAGCTGGGGGGAGCACATCTGACAGGAGCCATGCAGATGGCAGAGGAGGTTTTGCCTCCCGATGATGAAAATTGTGAAACCCCAAGTGTTGGAAATCCCTTGCTTGGCCCATGGCAAAGCTTCTCCTGTGGGAATCTGCAGTACCAACCTCCATGGGAGGATGGGGGAGACCAAGGGAAGAGCCAGTGCCCAGGGGGCTTTCCATTCAGGAGAGGAAGAATAAAGGAAAAGCAGCAGTTCAAGTAGGTGGTGGAGGATGACAGCAGTGGCTGTGTGCATGGAGCAGGGTCTTGGCTCATCCCTTCGCTGTGGCAGGACANGGAGGTGTTCAAGGCCAGGTTGGATGGGGCTCTGGGCAACCTTGTCTAGCCCCAGGCCTGGAGGTTGGTGGCCCTGCCTGTAGTGGGGTGTTGGAGCTTGATGATCCTCAGGGTCCTTTCCAAACCAAACCATTTGGTGATTCTGTGAACAAGAAAATGAAATTTCCAACTGGAAACCACAGTCCAACTGAAATGAGAAGCTGCATCTTAACACTGGGGAGTTTTTTTCCTCCATGAATCTGTCACTTCTCCCACCCTGAGCAAGTGTGGAGAGGAGCACAGGAGGCAGCTGCAGGAAGCAGCACATCTCCATCCCTCCTCGGAATCCTCCCTGGCTAATTGGTTGGAACGGTGGTTATTTTTTATCTGGAGTAAATGAGGTGTTTTGTACCTCCAATGTCCTCCTTGAACAGCTGCAACTTCTCCCTGAGCATCCTTGGGTTTGGTGTGTGACTGTTTCCAAGCCCTGCAGCCCAAAGTCCCACCGGTCGGTGACCACAGATGTCCCAGAGGCACTGGAGACCTTTTGTTGGCGAGTGAAGCTCTTCAAGATCACCCAGGTAAGAAAGGACAGGGGATGCCTTGGTGCCACCTTCAGTCCATGCCTCCTGAGCCAGCAGTTCTCCCTGGCAGATGAATGGCTCTCAGCACACCATTCCCAAGGCTCTTCAAGCACACGCTACCTGCGGAGCGCATCAGGATGCGCTTAGGATCTGGTCAGGGCAGCAGATCAGGGTGAAACACCCTCAGCACTGCGGCCCAGAGGATGCTGCCCTGTGGCACATCACCCCAGCACATCACCCAGGGGAAACAGGAAGGGTCAGGGTGGCCAAAGCCTTGGAAGGGGCTCGCAGGGGCACGTGGGAGACCCAGACATCCCCGGCACACGAGAGCGGGTTGTTGGCTACAGCTCCTTTCTCTCACAGAACAAAAGTAGCTTAAATGGCAAGTTGAGAAAGACCCTGCTCATTAAATGGACTTATTAATTCCTGAGCTCTGTTTAATCACCCTTTTAAAGCCACTGTTTGCTAACTGAACGCTCCCCTTTTCATCAGGAGATTGTACATATGTAAAGTACACGGGGCTGATTAATGAATCTGGTAGATGAGAAAATTACATCAGCCCTAAACCCACGGGCTGCTTTGCTGCCCCTGTTCTCAGGGGGTGTACAGGGGGACAGTGACAACAGCAGCAAGCCAGGAGCACAGGGACAGCCCGTGCTGGAGGGGCTGGGACAGATCTCCATCGTGAGCACGGTCCTTCTCTGGCCTCTTTGCTCCAACATCGTTTGTGTGAGTTCATCTGTGTAACTGTCTGCAAGGAGCCAGCAACAAAAGGTGTGTAACAGTCACCAGAGAAGAGATTTTAAGGTCATTCACACCAGAGCTGCCATCATAGAATCACAGAATCATGGAATTGTTAAGGCTGGAAATGACCCCTAAGATCATCCAGTCCAACCATTAACCCACCGCCACCAAGTCTACCCTTAGACCA
>VXBZ01009308.1:128256-143721 GCA_013399135.1 Heliornis fulica | reverse complement strand
CTCCAGCACCTCAACATCAGAAACACACTTTCCTCTCCAGGCAGCAGCTCAACTCATGCCAAGTACTCATGTCCTCCTGCAACAGCAGAGAGGGAAACCAAACCCAAAGCTGAAGTGACTTCAGCTCTGATGGCTGCTGAAGACATCTGTGGCACCGTCGTGAAACAACCAGGAGCTCACGAGCGTGTGAGCAGAGAGAGCATCACGAGCACAGATGCCCCAGCACACAGACACCCTGCCCTGCCCCACCCCCACCCCTTGAATTCAACATTTTTCCAGCACACAGTGGGAGACAAAGTCACTGACAGCAGATCTCGCTCCAGGGACAGGCAGCCCCTCGGATGGGGCGGGCAGGGAGAGGGGCTGCTGGAGGGGCTGAGAGCAGTGTGGGTGCCCAGCACCCAGCTCTCCATGGTCAGCTGCTCACCACGAGATGTGACTGTGTCCTCCTGCCTTGCACCAGTTTCTTTTTTAAAGACACTAAGCTCCTTTATTGCTAGAAACATCTTGATTTGAAATGCAATTCAGCACCTTTGGTTTTGAAAATTGTTAAATAGGAAAACCAAAGTGGGCAAACCACAACGAGGAGTGATGTCTGGGATGTGGGGACAACTCAGGGGGACAGGGAAGCAAGGAGGGAGAGCAGCTCCCCTGGCTCAGCATCAGTGATTTGCTGCTGTCAGCTGAGTACAGTAACAGATATCCCTTGGGCATCCCTCTGCACCGCTGTCACTGTGGTTATGGCTTCCAAATCAAGCCCAGACAAAATGAAAAACATACTGTTCCTTCAGAATGAAAAACATACTGATCCTCCTCTAGGAGAGCATCCCCCATATCTGGGCTCAGACACCCACCCAGCTGAGGGAGGCCAGGGGGATGTCCAGGAGATTTACCAGTGCTGGAGAGCACTTCTGTGGGAGCTGGCTTTGTGTGGCTGGGTTTGGAACTAAGCATCCCTCTTTTTCTCATCCCAAAGCATGAATTATCAGTTATAACACACAACTGCAGAGAGAGGGAGGAAAACAAAAGTTCAATGAGCTAAAAAGTAAACACAGAGGCTTTCTGAAAAGGATAAGTGTGAAGTAAGTGAACCAAAACTGGCGCAAACACAGGGGAGGGCGGATAATGGAGTTCAGGAATTAAAGGGCAAAGCCAGGGAGTGGAGTTGGGCAGGATGTGTGACAAGCAGAATACCAAAAGATCGGGAAAGTCACCTCAAGGATAACCTGATCCCAGCAGGATTTGTGCAGAGTGCTGTACTCTGACTACAGACACTCCACTCTGGCCCTTTAAGATGCCCAGTCCACCCTCTAAGCCAGCACTGCCAAGCCCACCGCACCCCCAGGTCCCTGAGCACCACATCTCCACGGCTTTGAACACCCCCAGGGACGGTGACCCCCCCGCTGCCCTGCGCAGCCCGGCCCAGCGCTCGACAGCCCTTCGGGGGAGGCATTTTCCCTCCTCTCCCACCCAAACCTCCCCTTGAGGCACAACTTGAGGCCGGTTCCTCTCGTCCCAGCGCTTGTTCCTGGGGAGAAGAGACCGACCCCCCGGCTCCCCCCCCTCCAGGGATTGCTGAGAGCGAGCAGGTCTCCCCTCAGCCCCCTCCTCCCCAGCCCAACCGACCCCAGGTCCCTCAGCCGCTCCCATCAGACCTGTGCTCCAGACCCTTCCCTGCTCCATCGCCCTTCTCTGGACCCACTGCAGCCCCTCCATGTCCTTCCTGCAGCGAGGACACAAACCTGAGCCCAGCACTCAACTATTAGTGACTATTAATGTTATTTTTGTTTCACTGATAGATGCTTCCACAGCTTCTGGTGCAGTGATGGGTGTCAGACAAGCTGTGGAAGAAGATGGCCCTGCCCTGAGCACACGTGGGTAGACACCAGCTTCCAGTTGCCCACTGGCATCTTGTCCAACACCAGACACTATATTAGCTGCAGTATTTAAATTGAATTATACATTTCCTGAGGGTACTTGTCTTGCTCCAGCCAGTAACTGAGCATCACCAGCCACTCACTCATCCCTCTGGTCCAAGGGGTTGGGGAAGAGGATGGAAAAAAACTTGTGGGCTGAGATAGAGGCAGTTTAGCAGATAGCAAAGGAAAACAACAATGATGGATGATGATGCTAGAGGATAGATAAAGGGGCTGGAGCACCTTTCCTACGAGGACAGGCTGAGAGAGTTGGGGCTGTTGAGCCTGGAGAAGAGGAGGCTCTGCCAGGACCTCAAGGGGGCCTACAAGAAAGATGGGGAGAGGCTGTTCAGCAGGGCCTGTTGTGACAGGACAAGGGGTGATAAAGGGTTTAAAACAGAGGGAGGGAGATTTAGATTGGAGATGAGGAAAAAGTTCTTTGCTGTGAGAGTGGTGGAGCACTGGAACAGGTTGCCCAGGGAGGTGGTGGATGCCCCTGGATCCCTGGAGACGTTCAAGGCCAGGTTGGATGAGGCCCTGAGCAACCTGATCTAGTTGGGGGTGTCCCTGCTTCTTGCAGGGGGGTTGGACTGGATGACCTCTGGGAGTCCCTTCCAACTCTAATCATTCCATGATTCTATGATGCAAGTGATGCCCAAGTGCAGTTGCTCAGCCCATGCAGAAGGACATACAACAGCCCAACACTCACCCCCTCCCAGCCAGCCTCCCCAGGTCCCTGTGCAACGGGACACCCCTCGGGGATGCCCCGTCGGGGTCAGCGCTCGCTCTCCCCCTCCAACCCCCAACCAGCTGATTTCTGCAGCTCCATGGAGAGAGGAGCATCTTCTCTTTAATTAAAACCTGGAAACAGTTCCCTGGATCGCTGGGAAGACACAGGGGGTGCTGTGAAGGCCCATTGTGCATGTTCTTATTAGAAGTGTCATATCAGGTGTACAAGAAGAACTCGAGTAGCTGCACAGTCCATATCTCACCTCAGACCACCCTTAGCAGCCAGGCAGCCACGACAGCTGCTTTAGAGATTACTCTGGCTGTGGAGCATCAACTTAGGGTGACTCCACTATTTATTTTTTTTAAACTTTGAAGTGATCTCTCCATATTCATATACCTACATACACTCTACCTACATATGCTGTACAGGAGCTGTCAGAGCCCAGCTACAAACCCAACACACGGGTTGGTAATTAGTTACTCGCAGTAGCAGCGAAGGCCATTTAGTAAAGTGTATATGTTTAGCACAGCAGTCAGAATAAACGTTTGTTTATAGAAATAGAAATGAAAACCATGTGCAAAACCATCTGCTTCTGTCATTACTGTCAGAGGAGCTGAGTTACCACCAGCCAGGGCTGTCAGCCCTCCCATGGGTTTGCAGCAGTGTGGATGAAGTGATCGGGGCAGCAGCCACAACACCTTCTCCAGTTGGGCTTTGCTGGATTCTTTTGCCTTTAACTGGGAATCAGATTGGAGCTGGGTGGACTGAAAACCAATACTGCTGATTCACTTGGGCTGAAATCAGCTTTTTTGGTGGGTTTCCTGCAGCAGGTTCCCAGGGTGGCCCTTGGGGATGTTCCAGTGGGAGCAGGGACCTCGGTGCCCACCGTCTGCCCACCCACTTCAGGCTGATCCCACAGCACAGCCCAGTAAGGGAACACATTGGGATTTGCCTCTTCCTTCAGGTACAGATCCCAGGACTGGGAGACAACCTGCTAAGTGCACATCAAAGAGCTACTGTGAGATCTGACATCTTGTCTTCCTCAGTATCACAGACCAACCAGGGGACCACCTTTTCTGCTCTTTCTAAATAAATATATTAAAGAAAGCACCAAGAAACCCTCCTCCTCCTCCTCCCCCTCTTCCTCTCTAAAGCTGCCCAACACCAGTTTATCACCATGAAGGTTCTAACATGGAAAGATAATCACAAGCTACTCACAGAGCCCAAGAAATAGCTGACAACTCCACCATGGGAAATAAAACTCTTTCTTCTCACATGCAGCCAAGGTTAAAGACACCCAAAACCACGTCTAGAAATCCAGCAATGAGTTTCCACACAATGAGAGCTCCTTCCCAGAGCATGTGGAGCACACACGTGACGGGCTGCAGGACCTCAGAAGATCACCCAGTCCTTCTCCTGAACACATTCCAGGCTACTTTCCTCACAAACTGTGTTGTAATTCCCAGCATATAACGTAAACAATCTCATGGCTTTTTTTGTTTCCGTGTTCCCCAGCATCTCTCCTGTGGCAAAACTCGTCTCCTAACAGAGACCAAGAGTGGAATACATAAAGAGACCAGCAAAGGGAGAGGAAACGTTGCTGCTTCTCTCCCCAAACCTTCATCTCAGAGAACAGCCACCACAACACCCTGCACTCGAACCAACAGAACACCCTGAGTGGGAAGAGACCCACGGGGATCAGAGTCTGACTCCTGAGCACAGCAGGGCACAGCCAAGGCTGCAGACCCTGGCTGCAAAGAGCAACCCCCTCTTTCAATGGAAACACTCTGAACTGGGCTAGAGCTTGCCCAGCCAAGGACATTCCCTGCACTGGCCCTTGCCAGCCCACCAGCCACCTCTCCCTCCTCCCTCATTGCACCCGAGCCCCACGCAGCCACTTCGAGCATCAGTGCAGGAGCACATCAGCAACAGTGCAAGAGATGAGGAAGACCCCTGAGCAGGTTACAATTCAGTTATTTCAGGGTTTTTTTTTTCCACTGGATTTTGAAGGGTTTAGTTTAAATTTAAAAATTAAAAAAAAATAAATTTAAAGGAAAACAATTACTCGTGCAGCTCGTGGAAAATGTGACCAGAATATTCCTGCTCTTCGTTTCAGTATTAACATTTTTAATTTGCATTTAGAAAAATAAAAAAGTATTTTTTTAACTGCCTAAAGCAAATACTTTTGTTTTAAAGGAGTCCACTGATGTGTTTTTTTCCAAAGCAACCTAGGGAAATAGAGATCTGAGGTCAGAATTTCAAAACTGACGTGCTAGAAAACTCTCTTTACCAGCACAGAGTGATGGCAGAGGTTGGAAAGATTTAATAATTTTTAATTAGCTGGTACCTGGGCAAATCAAACTGGAACATAGAAAGTTCCATCTGAATATAAGGAGGAACTTTTTCACCATGAGGGTGCCAGAGCCCTGGGCCAGGCTGCCCAGAGAGGTTGTGGAGTCTCCTTCTCTGGAGACATTCCAGACCCATCTGGACACATTCCTGTGTGGTTTAATCTGGGTGATCCTGCTCAGGCAGGGGGTTGGACTGGGTGATCTTTCGAGGTCCCTTCCAGCTCCTGATGTTCTGGGATTCTGTAACTGGAGTGTCTCTGCTCTTGAGCCCATCACACCGCCTTGGCACTGGGAATGTTTCGTGTCCACGTTGGGATGACCTTCCCAGACAAAAAACCATCTCCTGGCACCGTGGGCAAGTCCCCTGTGCCACCCTGGCCACCCCCTCCACACACAGTCCTCGCCCTGAGCCATAGGGACCTGCGGAGGAGAGGATCTCCCCAGCCCCCATCCTTCACCACATCACAGCTACCCTGGAATTAGCAGCTTTTATTTGAAAATAAAAACATACCACAGCAGTTTGTAAGAAGATCCGTGCAGGTTAGACACATCAACCTCTGGCTGACTGTGCTTGTGTTATTAAATCGATGTTTTATGCTATTAGGAGGAAAAAGATCACATCTTATGGAAAATTATTCTTATTACCAGGCAAAGACAGGCCTTGAAAGCCTCAGCCTGCTGCACTTACAACCACAGCCTCTTCAGAGGTAGAGGGTCTTTATTAAAAATGCTCTTTACAGTGAAATTTATTCTTGTTTTTCATGCAGTGCCTGTTCCAAGCAGAAACTCTGCTTTCCTGTGATGCCAGGGAAAAGCTTTCCTCTTAAAGGGGAAATATATATTTTTTAAAACATAATTAACAAACACTTTCCTTCATCTGATAAAGCCTGATCTACGCTGATGGCACTGGAACCTTGCAGCCTCCCCCGAGGCCGCTGCACCCCAGTCTGGGATGTCCTAACCCTCCCCTCTCCCTCCCCCTTCCTTGTGAAGCCCTTTCATGCTGGTGTGGCTCCAGTAGCATCAGCAGTGATCAACGCTGCTCACGGAGCTGGGGGAGGTGGTGAAGAGCACAACCTCTAAGAAGCAGCCCTGGAAGCTGCCTCATTCTGTGGTACTACTTGAGGAGGAGGAGACTCTGCCAAAGGAGTCTGAGGAATCACAGAATATCAGGAGTTGGAAGGGACCTCTGAAGATCACCCAGTCCAACCCCTGCCTGAGCAGGATCACCCAGATTAAACCACACAGGAACGTGTCCAGATGGGTCTGGAATGTCTCCAGAGAAGGAGACTCCACAACCTCTCTGGGCAGCCTGGCCCAGGGCTCCATCACCCTCACAGGGAAAGTTTCTCTTTACATTCCCATGGAACCTCCTCTGCTCCAGCTTGGACCCATTTCCCCTTGTCCTGTCCCTGGCCATCCCTGAGAAGAGCCTGGATCCATCCTCCTGACACTCACCCTTTACATATTTACAGACATTAATGAGGTGACCCCTCAGTCTCCTCTTCTCCAAGCTCCAGAGCCCCAGCTCCCTCAGCCTGGACTCAGCAGGAAGATGTTCCACTCCATCACCTTGGTGGCCCTGTGCTGGGCTCTTTCAAGGAGTTCTATGTCCTTCTGGAACTGAGGGGCCCAGAACTGGAAGTTCTTATATGAGGAAGAACAATTTTGGAATTTAAATCTCAGCACAGCTGTGTTCTACCATGAAAGCAACAACAGAGAGGATAAACACTACTAACAGAAGATGATGCTACCATAAGAGTAGGTTTGGTGGACACTCAGGATGGCATAAAGCAATTGGTTATACATATAAGGAGAAAAACCTCATGTCATATGGATTGGTTAATCCCAAAGCAGCTGAGACAATGATGGCAAAAGAAAAACAGACTCCAAAGGGCAAATGTGGAAAAAATAATTTAGGAGACAGCCTGGTCCTCACAGCACAGAGCAGAGCTGGACACTCCACCACTGCAAAGATGCCTGAAATTTGCACCTCGAGCCACACTCCCAAGGACAGGCTCTTCTTCCCTCTAGAGAATCAAGCTCACAAAGATGGGGCAGTGCTCAGAGCCTGCAAGTGAAAAAAGCTGAGTCAGCAAAGATGGCCATACCCTTTTTGTCAGAAGTAACTCAAAGGAAATCAGCTACAGAAGGTGCTGTGATATAGATCTTGAAAACCGTTTGTGGAGGTAAATGCTGACAAATTATTCAGTTTTATAAACTGAAAGAGAAGAAAAGGAGGATGTGTTGTGATCTTCAGTGAAGATGACAGGGCAGGAACAGCTCTCTAACTGCAGTTTAAAAAAAAACACATAATAAAAGGTTCCTTTCATTTTTCTCCCACAAGGTAGATGCCACTGAACACTCAGTATGGAAACATGATGGATCAGAAGGAGCTGTAAGCAAACCCAAACACAACTGATATGATCCAAACATCTTGAAAGGGAGAAACAGCAGGAAACACACCAGGCACAGGAAGGGTGGAAAACAGCCACTCACAGCCCCACAACCGAAGAGGGGCAGAACACTGATTTTTTTAGGCAGTTTGTAGGCAAACATGGTCCACATGATGCACCTGAGCTTCAGAGGAGCTTTTGAGAAGGATGCCACACCAGCAGCTGCTGGGAGAGATGGAGGTGCTGGGGTCTAGTCCATGAGTGGTGGGAAGGAAAAGGAAGGATAGAAATGCTGGGATGTGCTGCAGGAGAAGCTCTGGGGCTACACAGCATCATCTTCAAGGCTTTGTGTGACCCCCACCACATGCTCACCCCAATATGCTCATGAACCTGAGCCAGAATTAGAAGGCTTGATAGCCTGGAAGGGAGGGTGAACAGAGAGGTTTAACAGTAACACATGTGAGATCAGGTACCTGGGATTAATTCATGCTAAACCAAAAGTGATCATCAAGCAGAAACAGGAAAGGCTTAAAATTCACCTTTTCCCTGTACGGTGACTGCATCTAATTCCTGGGTTCTGCTGTGGGCACTGAGAAAACCTCCACAGATGTGAACTGTGGTGGGCACAGAGGGAAGCTGAGACAATCACAAAACCAGCCTCCACCCTGAGAGGCTGGAAGAATTCTGCCTTACTCTGGGTGAGTGGTGTCAGAGTGGTGGCACCTTCACCGTCACACTGGGCAAACGCCTGCTCAAGGAGGGGAAGGACAACTGCTTCAGGCTGTCTATGGGTGAGCTCAGGGGGGAAATTAGGTAGCAAATAATGTTGTCATCATGCAAGGGCTAAAGTCCAGGGAGGTGCCAGGTGGCTCTGCAAGGAGCTGGAGATGTGGACTGAAGTCCTTGCTTGCTTTGCTATTTTCCAGACTTCAGTGTTTATGACCCAAGAGGTGAAGGTTGACTGTGCTGATGTCAGCAGAAACTTCAACAAAACCCTTTATCTATGAATTAATTTAAGGTTATTAGGAGATTTGGATGCTGAGGAAATTCTGTGACTGTAGTTGCCTGTGTGCTGACACTTGGAACTTGGGCTCCCAACACATCATCCATCCATCCATCCATCCATCCATCCATCCATCCATCCATCCCACCACTACATATTTGACCTTGTATCTTGGACAACCAGGTTAACACATGCCAAAACTACAGGTGGACATCTGCAGCATCTTACATCAGTATCTCCCACCCAGTATAGGATGCCCAAGGAAAACCAGCCCAATTTATAGGAATTTTGGCAAACAATAAAGCATTGAGTCAGGGGTAGAGTGAGCATCCAGCTCCCTCTCCCACAGTAAATCTTCACTCTTCAAAAGCTAAACACTCTGCAGAGAGAAACTCCATCCCCTTTCTGAGAGCAAGCATTTCTTCCACATTTCCAGTTGCTGCCCTGCTTTCCTTCCCACCACGAAGACATTATTAAATATAACAACCTCAAGACAAGTAAATGGAAGAAAACCATGAGAAACTGTCTGGATACAAAGCAGCTCCGACACAAGCAGACTCGCCAGAAGTGTGTTCATTATGAAAAGCATGTGGAGAGGCAACAATTCTGGATGTCACAGCCACTGCTGAAGAAATACAATATATAGATATTTCATTGACGGTTGGAAGGATAAATCAAGTTAAATTGCTCACAGAAGCAAACCCAAAGCATCTCGCTGTGAATCTAGAAAAGTAAATTCACAGTCTCTTGGGAACGTTCCCGTCATTTATTTTCATTTCTTTGACTTCTCTTCATTTATGCTAGAGATTAGCTCTCCCAACAATGATCACAGCAATATAAAACCGTGTTCCCAGAGGGATGGGATGGAAGCAATATTTACCAAAGTAAACCCAAGTGAAGAAATCAAAATAGGAAGAAGAAAGTTTAAAACAAAGAGCCACAAACTACTTGGGAAAGAGGAACAGAATTACTTTAGCTATCACCAAAACACTCAGCTTCCACCTCAAAACACATCACTGTGTTAGGAGACCAAAAAGCTGAAAAAGCCCCAAGCTGAACCCACAAACTCCGAATTCCACAGCTTTTGAATGCTTCTGCATTGCCCATATTGCTCAGAATTCAGTCACTATTTGACATTTCTCCTAAAGAAAAAACAAGCCCTCTAAGAAAACTCTTTTCTCTTAATCATCTTATTTTTCATCAAATATAATCCTGCTGAGGGTGTGAACAAATAAATTACTCTTGAATCAGCACTATTCCAGCTAAGTGATTGTTAGTATTTTACCAGCACACAAAGCTCCAGCCTCTGCCAGCCCATTTCACCTCAACTAAACCCACAACTTCATTCTCAGCCTTTTGCTCATGAGTGAGGCTGAACCAGAGCTCCCCTGGACACCTTCTCTGTGGTCATCTCAAATTCCTTCTCCCTCAAGCAGTTTCCCAAGGACTCAACCAGCTCACAAATACCTCTGCTATACACCTCCTGTGTGGGCAGGTGTTTGAGGAGTCAGGGCTGTTGTCTCTACAGCCTTGAGCTGGGCACCATCACACACTTCACAGTGTTGGGTTCTTCCATTACTAACTTGAAAACAGACATTTCTGAACTTGGAACTTGAGCAGTTTGAGATCCAAAGCCCCCAGGGCACTTACCTGAGGAGAAGAACACCAAGTCCACCAGATATGAGGTCATGGAGCAATGGATGGGGAGCAGCTGGAGGCTCCAAGGAGATGCACAGAACCAGGACCTAGACAAACATGGCCATGTGAGCAGACAGCAGGTACTGCCTGTGTCCAACACTGGTGCCTGGGCAGGGGTGAGAGTGGCTCCGAGGTGTGATCTACCCTTCCCATCCCCCACACCAAGATGGGGTTCTGCTCCAAGAGCCAACAGGTTCAGATGGAGTCTCCAGGAGAAACAAGAAATACATACATGGGTCAACAGTGGGCTTGAACTGCAGCAAGAGATGGTTGTGTTGGAAGGGAAAAACATTTCCCATGAAGAGCAGCCAGGCAGGGGACTGAATTGCTGGGGACCACCAATGTCACCCCCATTCCTGTGGGTGCAGAGAACCCCAACAGCCTGTATGAGGGGTGACAAGGCAGCTAATCCCCCAGACACAGGGGGAGGGGGGTTAGAGGACAGACTGTTGGGAGGTGGGGTGGGTTTTGACCCTCAAATACTTCAAGTTTCACCAAAGCTGCCCAGGATCTGGTTTACTGAACTACGGTGACACTGAGCAAACGCCGTAGGGACAAAATCTTTTCATTCTGACAAAATGATCTTCCAGTCCCAAGAAGCTCAACATGCTGAGGGTTGGCCAGTGCCAACAGGTTGGTTCTGGGGGTGTTCAGCTCCCACTGGCTGCCCACATTCCCAAACCCAGCTGTCCCCTGCTGCTGGCTGCAGTACGTTTCCTTGGCACGTCTGAACCTGGCAGAGGTTTCCTTCCTCTCACAGCAGAGGAAGACCACACTTACTACAAACCTTGGTGAAGATTCTATTTGAGCCACTTTTTTTTTCTTTCTTTCCCCTTGTAGAAATAGCAAATTCAGGGCTGTTACAGACTTTTATCAGCTCCTTTAGGATCCCTTAAGTTCATCCCAGAATTGTTGTTTTCTGACTTTATAACAAAAAAAAAAAAAAAACCAAACAAAAAAAGCACCTCTCAAACACCTCCTCATGTTCAGAGATCCAGTACAACTCAACCTTTCAGTGCTTCCAGCTGCCAGGCTACTCCTGCTCAGCACAGGCTCAGGAGGGCCAAGACCCCAGACCCCCAAGTCACATCCTGCCCAGCCCAGGCCATTCCCTGCTGAGCTGCCATGAGGGCAGGTGGGACTCTNAATGAATGAAGAAACACAACCTCCCACCTCTGCACCAGGCCAATGACTGAATTGCCCTCATCCCTCCACCCTGCCAGGTGATGCTGGTGAGCCCAGGGCTTGCAGGGATGGATTTCACCTGTTCCCACGTGGCAGGTACGAGGCTGGGCCAGGATTCCTGGTGAGCTGAACACAACCTCTAACAAAGTGATTTGAACAATCTGGTCGTGATGGACCCAGTGCTACGCTCTCAAAACCACTCTAGAAAATACTCAAGGGGTTGCTTAAATCAGGAATAATTAGGTTTTCCTCTTAGCTACCCAGAGTAAAGGATGAGTGTTCTCAGCTTAGAAGGCAAAACAAGTCCCAGAAATTGCCTCCTAACTCAGGAACATCAGTTGGTTCTGATTTGTCCTGGTGGAGTCGTTCAGGTTTAGAGTGTCACCTCCTGCTATGCCCACCCCGTCCCAGTGCGATCACACAGAATAATCACCTCCCTTGTGGACTTCACTGGGCAGAGTCTGAGGCTTTTAGGGCTTATTTAAGCCTTTTCTTACACAAGCACCTCCTGTTCTCCTGTGTCCTCCAGTGTTGGGGGCTGCACGTCCCTGGCCCAGCTGCCGCCACATCACTTCGCACAATNTCAGGAGGGCCAGACCCCAGACCCCCAAGTCACCTCCTGCCCAGCCCAGGCCATTCCCTGCTGAGCTGCCATGAGGGCAGGTGGGACTCTCCAGAGCCCAGAAGCTGAGAAGGAGCTGCAGATCAGCACAAACCCTCATGGGATCAGCCTCAGTACTTACCTCCAGACCAACAGACACACGTAGCTGGGAAAGGCTGGGAGAGGAGCTGGAGGTCCTTACCAGTGGGGTCAAAAATTTCCCCCACGTGTAAGATGGGAAATTTTTGGCACAGGAGCTCAGGAGGTGCTAAATCAGCTTGAAAAACTGCATTAATNCTTAAATCAGGAATAATTAGGTTTTCCTCTTAGCTACCCAGAGTAAAGGATGAGTGTTCTCAGCTTAGAAGGCAAAACAAGTCCCAGAAATTGCCTCCTAACTCAGGAACATCAGTTGGTTCTGATTTGTCCTGGTGGAGTCGTTCAGGTTTAGAGAGTGTCACCTCCTGCTATGCCCACCCCGTCCCAGTGCGATCACACAGAATAATCACCTCCCTTGTGGACTTCACTGGGCAGAGTCTGAGGCTTTTAGGGCTTATTTAAGCCTTTTCTTACACGAGCACCTCCTGGTCTCCTCTGTGTCCTCCAGTGTTGGGGGCTGCACGTCCCTGGCCCAGCTGCCGCCACATCACTTCGCACAATGAGCTCCAAAACTTCAACGTGGTCTTGTCATCAGTGCAACAGCAGCCTGCTTGTCTGTCCTTACTGTGCCCTGGCTAAGATACATATCTGTCATTGATGCCACACATCTGTGGCCATCAGCCTTGTGCAATGTCCCCATCAGCCATGACAGCATCCCTAGTGCCAGAGGAACCGGTGAGGAGGGCTCCGGCACCACCCTGGTCACACCACACAGGTCCTCCCAGGAAACCCGAGCAAAGCAAGTGTCAGGGCTCCTTTCTCTCTAGGGCTTGCTGGATTTGGCATCAGACAGCCCCATGCTGTCGCTGCTGGACAAGGACAGCCCCATTTTGCAGTGCCTGGAGGCCAGACCAACCCCACCTCTAACTGTGACCTAAAACAGCTTCACCCAACCATCTGCAGAGCAAAGGGATGGACTGGAGCAGAGCTTTTGGACCCATCAAGGGCACTTGCAACCTCAAGGCCTTCCTGAGATACAACTGTTTGCAGCCTCAAGGCCTTCCTGACTGTAGTTGTATCTCACTGAAGTAATATGACTCGAAACAATGAGAATCCTGTGAGCTGCTACATGCCACATACCACACCAGTGGGTGCTAAAGCAAGAAGCAATTATGTTCATCTCAAACCTTACTCAAACGTCACGATAGAAGTTCTTTCTTTGAGGTATTAGACATGAAAGCCAATTAATTTATATTCAGCATGCTAATGTGTGTGTTCTGAGTACACATGGTGACAGTGGCATCGGAATCAAGGACACGTGATGGTTCCTCTCAGCTCCTCAGGGGTTTTCTGCATGATGCACGGGATACAGAAAGGCAGTTTAATTCTCTACACCTCTGAGAACAGACACTCCTGCTTCTGGCAGAAGAGCATCCTCTCTTCTGAGGTGGGAGATCACCCTCTCTTCTGACACCCCCCTTCTCTGGTGCAGGGGTGTCGCAGCCCAGGACCGGCCGCGAGCATCCGCCCTCCGTGCTCATGAGGAATCAAATCCAGACAAGGGGCAGCATCTCCTCTAAGACCTCCAGCCAGAAGGAATTAGCACAGCACAGCATCCCTAACGAGGCACTCTGAGCTTGAAGTGAAGATCTACAACAGTGTTGTTGTTTCTTAGGGAAAACCCCTGGGTTTTCTTTCAGCTCAGCAAAACTGTTTCTCTGTAAGAACCAAGGAACATCAGCGTGGAGGATGGGCCGTGCCATCACCTGAGACTTCTGATGACCGATGAAAAGCTGTGTTTTCCTTACATATTAACACCAGGAGAGGAAAATGCTTTAACTGGTGGCAGCTGGAGTGAGATTAGGATTTGTTAAGGGTATTATGAAATGAACAGCCCTTAAAAGTATTCCTCTGGGATGAGGTCATACACTGCCACGAACCTGAAGTGCTTCTCTGAAGGTGTTCTACCTCAGTGACAATTAGTGTTCTGCACTGTAATATGCTTTAAAATACACATTTCCTTCTGTTGTGTGATGGGGCCAGCTGCATTTATTTCAATATTCCTCTGTTTTAAATACAAGCAAACCAGAGCCAAACTCAGAGACTTTCTAACAGATCCAGCTCACCACAACAGACCCATCACCCATCACTTGCGTTTCAAGAAAACAAAACACTTTACCCATTCACTACCACACATCAGGACGAGGGTTTCTGACTTTGCCAGGAAATGCTAAAATCAAGGAGCATCCCCAAGATGATGATACCCCATTTTATTTGCATCTGAAGTAGGGGACAGCAGTGTAGAGTCTGGATACGCCCGTACATGTAAACCAGAAAACGACACGAGGGGTACAAGCCACCGAAACAGAAGAGCTTTCAGTCAGGAGAGCAAGATCTCATTGGCTTTATGCACCTTTTTCTTTTTTTTTAACAGGAAAAAGTCACAAAACCTTATGAAAACCCCTTCAGGTCAACCTACATGTTTTCCTGGGTCACCACTGTCTACTGTCACGTGTACAAGTGAACCACACGTGTCTCTACCCAAGTCCCACAGGCTCTTCCAGTGATGGAAACCTAACAATGAAATAAAGTTGGGAGACCACAACTCTGACAAGCCATGTAAACCCAAACCAGCATCTAACACCCCATACCCCAGCTCACATGGTCCCACAATTCCACCTTCACTCACAGGGGGGACACAAAGTGGCAGCATCTCTTCAACTTGGTCAATCCCAACATGGCCGCGTGTTTTCTCACTCTTAGCAACAGCAACATTGGGTCAAGACTGGCTCTTGAAGAAATAAATAAATAAACAGGTAGATAAATAAATAATTTTTTCCAAGTGTGGAGCTCCATATACAGTCTATAACACGTCTCACAGTAAATACTTGGCATTGAATTATTCCAAGTTCATTTTTTTCCAAAGCACTATAAAATAGCCTTTATTTCCTCGATTATAAAAAAATATCCAGCACACATCTAAGGAAAAATTACCAATTAGTTGGGGAAAATATCAAAATCACTCCTACCTGATCAAAATCTGTAAATCTAATGAGGAATAACATAATAAATTAAGTCAACTGAGACAATGATGATGATCACACAGGAGTGTGTCTTTCCTTCAGCATAAAGAGAGAGATACACCGATGTCTGACCTAGCTGGGATGATTTTCTCCAGCCCAGATACCCTACCTCTGCAGTCAGAGAGACTATTTTGCTCTCAGTATGCTCAGAACTCTCATTGATATTAGGGAAATTTGCATATGAACCATGAGCAATGGGAGCACTCTCTGGTTTTTCAACCTCTCAGGGAAAAGCTATGAGACCTGCACTGTTTCACCCAATATTTCAAGAAGTTTAGAAGCTTTAAACCCCCTGGAAATTGGCTTAAAATATTTATTAATTAAAAAAATTAAATATTTATTTATACAAATAGGATGAGAAAAATCTCATGCAGACTCTTTCCACGTACAGTAACAGAACTGA
>VXBZ01009308.1:114186-128176 GCA_013399135.1 Heliornis fulica | reverse complement strand
GGCCGGCGATGGGTTTGCAGAGGAACTTCTTCCCTGGACCTCTGACGGAGAAGTGCTGCTGACACCAGTGCCTGGAAGCACCACTCATGGCAGGGAGGAAGCAACTGCTGAAACTTAAAGAGAGCTTTCCTATGGAACATATGCCAAGATTTTCACACTCTTCACTAAGATTAACAATTAATAGCTTATTACCACTACTCAGAGAACTGGACAGAGACGTATGAACAGCGGGTAATGGAGTCCTGCGCAGCACCGCACCCCGAAACACTTCATGTTAATGCATAAAGTTGCCCAAAGATTGCTTTAGATAATTCCCCTAAATGATGAAAATATCTTGAGATGGTTATGGATGGCATCTGCTTCTGCTTAATTACAAATCTGCACTGGATTCATAATTTGTGTATATTACAAGTGATTTGCATAATTAAAACAATTAAGGGATTGACATATCATGGCAATTAGAAATGCATCAAACTCTGGATGTTGTACAAAAAGAGAGCTTCAATATGAAACATTAATTCTTTGAGAACAAAATATCCTTCAGATTCCTGCAGAACAACCTTCACAAGTCCAATCCATACTCAATGAACACCCCTCAGGGACAGTTCCCCTCGGGGACGTCCACTTCCTCGCCCGGTTGTCACCAGCCGAACCCCGAACGCTTCAGCCTTCACGGGAGTTTCTTCCTGCAGTCACAACACTGATTTATGGCCAGTTTCAGGAGGTTTTATCTCATTTTCCGTAGCCTGATCCTGTTTTCTTTGTCCCTCTTTTTAAGAATAAGAATGAACTGATTGAAGAAATGCTCTTGGTCTTTCTTCTTCTGAACCAGGCGGAAGCGCTGATCTCGCCCGTATTTCTCCGCGAACTCCTTAAAGGTTGTCCTGCAGAAAAGAGAGACACTTCAGAGCTGTGACTCTTGGACCTGGATCTCCCTCCTCTCCTCACACAGACCCTAAAAACGGGTGTTTTGGGGCACACTTGCCACGAGCACGTTGGTAAGCCCCGGGACGAGGGGGGCCAGCCCAGGCTTCGGATGCAGCCATCAGCCTCCAACCGCTACCTCCAGGTCTCAGTCCACAAAAACCCAGGTGGTAACTGAGAGGAGCATTTGGAAGCCACAACACCAATGCCTGTAGTTCCACCCACGCCTGCTGGGACTCCTGGCTGGGGTTTCAGTCATCAGCCCATAAAAGCACAGAGAATCTCACCCGTGTCTAATCGCAAACAGACGCCCTCCGCCTGCCAGCAGCGCGTCTCACCCGGCGAGGCACCGCGCTCGCTCGGTCTCTTCTAAAAATAACAGAGAAGTGATGGGCACTGTGCAGTTCAAATCCACAGGCAGCTTTGCCTCAGGACTTCATCACCAGGGTCAGCATCATCCAACACAAAGGGGACGTGGGACTGTGCCTCAGAACCGAGCCAGAGCCCAGCACCGACAGACGGATCCTCCGTCTTTGCAGTCAGCTCAATCCAAACTGGTAAAACACTCCCTGTCCCGTGGCCCAGCATGGCTTTGCCCTTGCAGACTGAAAACATTGGGGCTGGAACCAGCATTTAACTGCTGCTTTAGCCTGGAATATTCTCAGTTTTGTTGCAAAACATTTGTTATAATTAACCCCTCCACCGTGCCAGACGTGTCGCTGGTATCTACGTGTCTACCTGCGTATGTAGTAGAGAAACTGCAATTTCTTAGTTCCAGGAGATTTAACCAGACGTGTAAATCTCCCTGTTTTCCTACAACACACAAACAAACAAGTGCTCTCCTACGCACTGTTCACCACTGTGCAGTTCTGGATCCATTACTCAAACATCAAGGCAGGAAAATGAATCACTGCACTGCACTGCGGCGTTAATACTGACTCTGTACTAACTCACCTTTCTCTTCCAACAAAACCCAAACCTAAACACACCTTCCCACTTGTTGTTGCCCAATATAAACGAGATTAAACACTCAGGGTCTGATTTTATACCGCTAACACAGGTGTGCAAGCGTGTAGAGCAACCTTCGAGCGCTCTGCCAGGACCTCAAGGGGGCCTCCAAGAAAGATGGGGAGAGGCTGTTCAGTAGGGCCTGTTGTGACAGGACAAGGGGTGATAAAGGGTTTAAAATAGAGGGAGGGAGATTTAGATTGGAGATTAGGAAAAAGTTCTTTGCTGTGAGAGTGGTGGAGCACTGGAACAGGTTGCCCAGGGAGGTGGTGGATGCCCCTGGATCCCTGGAGACGTTCAAGGCCAGATTGGATGAGGCCCTGAGCAACCTGATCTAGTTGGGGGGTCCCTGCTTCTTGCAGGGGGGTTGGACTGGATGACCTCTGGGAGTCCCTTCCAACTCCAGCCAGTCTATGATTCTATGATTCTACCATTCATATGCCTATAAAATAAATCCATTAAGCAAAATATTACACGGTTGTAACGACAGCAAGAAAAAGGGAAAGGACCAGAGGGAGAGACGGTGCATTCCCTTTCCCAGTAATTTCACAGAATACCACAGAGCATCAGGGAGAAACACCAACCCAGCAAGCACCAGTGGAGCAGGAGCTGGCTGTGAGGAGCAGGCCAGTGAGCACAGGCTGCAGAGTTACCTTAGCAAATCCCGTCAGGCAGTGCCATACCTTGGCGACAGCTTGGACTCTTCCAGGAGCTTTTTGAACTCTTCTTTGGCTAACAACAGTTTATTTTTCTTTTCTTTGTACTCTTCTCTGATCCTGGTCTTGACAAACTGTTCAAATATCTTTCCAAGAAAGGGAAACAAGACACAGTGTTTATTAACAAAGCCTTCACGGGGTTTATGCCTGATCAAAGGGCCGTCAATCTCGTGACCTACAGTCCTTATCTGCCCTCAGTACAGGCCGGGATCTGCTTTGTGCAGCTGCTGTTCATGTTCTCACAAAATAAGCAGCTGGAAAAAAGGTGTCATTTGGAGTGATAACATCTGAATTCAAACACCAAGTGACATGTAAATCCAAATCTCCTGACGTTTTCATGCCTGCAGCACTGGTTTTGTCTGCCCACACTTGATTTCTTCAGGTTGGATCTCGCATCCTTCCCAACGTGCTGGATTCCCTGAAAATGTCTATAATGCTAAACATCAATATTCTGTGGGTTACCCCCACAAAAACAGCCTGGAGACCTTTCAGATCAGCTGTCGAAACCCACGAGCTCACACACAATCCTCTGCACACAAACACCCAACAGCTTTCACGTGTCTGGAGGGGTCAACAGCCTCCCTCTAACAGCGTCTGGCAGCTGAACACGGAGCAGGGCGCTCAGCATCAGGGATCTGATGTCTTGAAAAGGAGCAAAGGGCTTCACAATGTCACAAAACTCCACTGCCTGCTTTTTAAATCACCTTTTTAACACCAAAAATCTGGTCCTGGTGGCTTCTGAAGAGTGGCACACCAAGCTGTGGAGTAAGAAGAGCTGCTCCTCAGATTGCTACTGGCTTCCCACACTCCCCATCCTCTCCACCACAAATGCCAAACATTAAATGTGATCACCAGGGTTAGTGCCACAGCTGCTTCCTCAGCAGCCACGAGGATGCAGAGGTGTGAATCTCCATGTCATGAAGGCCGAAGGAACCAAATTACAACTGATACAGAGCTTGGCAGGCAGAGGGGGGGGAAAACAGCACTGGAAAAGGGCCCTGAGAGAAGTGCTTGGAAAGCCCAGGAGCTCTGAAGGCGATTGCTCAGTGTAAGAGGACGTAGAAAAAAATGGAATCAAGTAGGTGACGCTGCTACTGCTTCCCTTTCTGATATCAGGGAAGCTACTACGAAGGTAATAAATCAAAATTAACCATCAGCTCATTATTTAAATATAGTTACTCCTTTACCCTTCAGTGTTCTTTGCTTTAAACACAGTAGCACCTTTCAACTGCTAATATTGGTGAGTGGAGCAAACTGCCCATGTTCGATAACGGATCGTTATGCTCCTTGGGCTGTGGAAGGACACCCACCAACAGCAGGGACACACTCCTGGAAGACAAACCCACCTCAACACACACTCAAGTCAAGAGGAAGCTCCCTCAGACGCCTGAAGGTTGCAGCCAAAAGGCTTTCCCTGCCCTTCCCAACCTGCCTAACAGTGGAGAGAATCCAGCCACAGCAGAGCCAGTCGCGCTCTGGCATTCATTCTCTCCTTCACCCGTCCCTGCCTTCACTCATTCCTTCCACTCACTCCATCCATTCATCAGGCTGTTGAGCCTGGAGAAGAGAAGGCTCCAGGGAGACCTTCTAGCGCTCTGCCAGGACCTCAAGGGGGCCTACAAGAGAGATGGGGAGAGGCTGTTCAGTAGGGCCTGTTGTGACAGGACAAGGGGTGATAAAGGGTTTAAAATAGAGGGAGGGAGATTTAGATTGGAGATTAGGAAAAAGTTCTTTGCTGTGAGAGTGGTGGAGCCCTGGAACAGGTTGCCCAGGGAGGGGGTGGATGCCCCTGGATCCCTGGAGACGTTCAAGGCCAGGTTGGATGAGGCCCTGAGCAAGCTGATCTAGTTGGGGGTGTCCCTGCTTCTTGCAGGGGGGTTGGACTAGATGTCCTCTGGGAGTCCCTTCCAACTCTAATCATTCTATGATCCCTTGCTCTCAATGTGAGCCACTCTTCCCCTCCACCCCCCTCCAATCTAAATGCATTTGCATAATTTAAGAAGCACTCAGACGCTCGCTACTCATGTCGCACCATCAGCATCCGTGAAGGTAAATGCTTCCATAAACCTAAATAATGTCTGCTGCTAATCTGAGTTGCACTTCAAGAAGTACTTTCATTAAATCAGGCACCTACTCTTGTCTGAATCTCATTTTCTTCTTGAACTACTTGGAGGAAAACGGGGCCTAATTAAAAGGAACTACTCATAATGAACGTCTACAAGTCTGAACTTCACTTGTAGTATCTAAAATATATTAAACACCTGGCATGTGCTCCCAAGCTCACTTTTTTTTTTTTTAAAACCCTGTTTTGCAGAAGAGCAACCAACAATCACCCTCTTCCCCTCGAGTTCCCAGCCTGAATGACCATCACCCACAGAGCCAACCGCTGCCGACTGCGCGTTTCCACCTACCGCACCGCCAACCACTTGCTTTTCCTGACCCTTTCCCCGAGTACCAAACACCCCTCACACCCACCAGGTCCCCTCAGCTGTGCTTCAGTGCCTGCTACTATGAGTATTCATGATGTATTTTTTATTGTGTCATCTCCAAGGCAGATCCCATGGAAGAAGGAATGTGTCTTGATTGACTCAGTAAGGCCAAAGTCCCGTCCTTGCCGATGCCCTGAAATCCTCTGCCTGGCAGTACTTCCAATTCCTGCAGCCTCTCTCACATTTTCATTCCCATATTTCATTGTTCTTTTATTTCACCTTTCTTCTTTGGAAAGAAAATAGAGGAAAGGGAGGAAATGAAGATGTATGTGCCCAGTGTCTCAGTCAATCCCCCAGGGAGCTCCCTGGAGAATCACAAGACGACGTGGGACCCAGTGCAATGCAACAGGAATAAGGACATTTTTTATCATGTTTATTTAAAAAATGGACAAGTCCATATTCAAAATTCTTCCTTCTCCAGGATGACAAAGGACTTGTAAGGAAGAGAAATAACTACAGAACAGAACCTCTCCCATCTCTCCTCAATCTTTTAGACTCATCTGCAGCCCTCAGTCCCTTTAGATCCCTAGTGATAATTAACATCCAATAAACAAGGCAGCAAAAAAATCCCCTTCCCTCTGCACCCAAGCAGATCCCAGCAGAGCCACCGTGCTCCATCCATTTACATCAAGCCTGCTTAGTTACTGCAAAATTCAGCAGTAAGTACTGCCAAACTCCTAGAAAATACTCCAAGCCATACCAACAAAACAGTCTCTCCACCATATCTAAATAATTCAGAGCAGAAAAATTACCTTATGGCCATTTTCCTTTCTCCAGCCCAATTTCCCAGACTTGGTAGAAGCTGTTCCTAGCACCCAAGAGACTGCAGCTCACCTCTGTGTGCAAACTCGGGTGTCACCACGAGCTTTCCAGAGGAGACAGCACCGTGCTATGAGCAGAGCTGTTGGAGTCTCATGAAAAACTCAAAAAAGGACTTTCTCATTTCCATCCTAGCAGGATAATTACTCTGCTATTTCAGCTCATTTGGCAGATGTTTGGTGCCAATCAGAAGCCTCGCTGGAGGTAGCGCTCACCTGTTTACGCTCTTCTGGATTTAGGAGCAGGTAGCGTGGATCAAACACTATTTTGTGTAACTCTTTCTCCCATGTAGAGAACGCTGAGACCTGTGAGGTGCACAAACACAGTGGCATTAAGGAATTTTAATAAGGATGTGAAAGGAGGAAATGTTCCAAGGTGAAGCAAAAGAGCAGCTCAGCAAGCTAATGAACCCTCTAAAGGATGGCTCAGGGCGGCTGGAAGCTGAATTTTAATCTGTTGCTGGCAATGCTCTGGTCGCCCCCACACCATTAGTATTGATTTGCTCTAGGACATCTCAGTGAGGATCTGGGAGATCCTCACTGAGATGTCCTAGATGTGGAGTGAGGATCCTCACTCCACATTTTTTTTTGATGGGAAGATTCTGTAACGGGAAGGAAAATGCTGTTTTATGATCCCCTTCGTACGACAGAAGCATCAATTTCCATTTCAGAATTTATCTCAGCTTTAACTCCCCTCCCCACCAAACTTACATTATGCCCCAAACGAGGCTGTCAGTGCACTCACACACCAAAGATCTCAAAGCACCATGGTTTGACAGTGCCACTTCCCTCCAAGGGCACAGCTGTCACACCCCCTCCCCTCCAGGCTTCCAGCCCTTCCCACTGGACCCAGGTCCTGGATCCAGTGCAGTGGGATCCAGGCACCCACCCAAGCCCTGTCCATCACTCCCACAGCAGCCACACCAAATGGGAACATCTCACTCCTGCAGAGATTCTCCCACCTTCTCCAGAACCTCCTGACGCTTCATGGGCTACCAGGACCACCACAGATCTGAGTAGGTCCCACACTGTCCCGTTCCCCTTTGCCTGGGACTTTTAGGCCAGGACTCTCTGGGGCCATAGGACTGAAATCCACAACCTGATTCCTGTACCTCATACAACATCTCTGTTCATCAGCTTCTTACAGAAAACTCTGGAGCAGCATCAACCATTCCAACCAATCTACCAAATATTCCTACAAAGAAGAGTAAACTCACTGAAAAAGTAAAGCCTGCAGAACGTAATCAAAGTAATTAACACTCCAACAGGAAGGCTGAGATGAAGGAAACCTGGTTTAAAAGGACCACTCTGGAATCCCTGTGTTTCAGGATCTTTTATTAAAAAAAGAACAACCCTCTTTCTTGGACATCAGCTTTGTTCCCAGTTCAAAGGTCAGTTTAAAATCAGAGCTAGTTAGACTCGTGCTAATTTATAACTCCTGTTAATTTTTTGTTTAGAAATTCTTCAATATCCCACTGGTATTTATCATTTAATCCTAGCTATGTACCATAGCCTGTTCAGGATACTCATTTTGGACCTCTGCAAATGTATAAACATAAATAAATACTCTGCCCAATCCCCTAATCCTAATCCCAACAGGTACTGTATCATGTGGAACATCTGACTAGGGAACACACCTGCTGGGGACATGGGGGTGACACCTACTCCCAGCATAAATACTGGCTGCTGCACCCCAGTTATCAGGACAGGTACAAGGGAGGAGAGACCCCGGCTTGTCCTGTGGTTCCAGGTCTCAGCTCCAGCTCTCCAGCAAAGCCCAAATCAGAGGGGATTCAATCTCACCAAAATTCAGGGTGTGGAGCTGGAGCAGGACGTTTGGAGGTGACAGGACATCTATCTGAAGACCTGATCTTGTTTTTAATTCACTCTGGAAGCCCAGCAATGATGGTAGGTTGAGATTTTGGCTTTGACTGATTTATATACACTTGATATTTTCAGTGGATGTGTTTATCTTCATCAGCAAAGGATCCTCAGCTTTCAGGAGATGTTCTGGTAGGGAACAAGGTCTCTCCTGGACACACAGACATGTAAAACCAGCAAGAAGGACGCAGTGAGGAAGGCACACAGGTCTCTGATGTGCTCCCAGCAGCCAAACCCACCACTGACCCCCGTTAAAGAGGTGTTAAAAAGTGGGACCCATTGGCTTGTCCTTCTAGAAAGGGGTGTTTGGGTCTGCCTGAAAAACAGGCTGGGGAAAAGAAACAAACAAAAGCAATAAAAACCTGTTTATTTGGGTTTTACAATGTATTCTTTAGGATAATGCTAAGGCTGCAAGAGTTGTTTGAGGTAGAACAGTGGGGGGTCAGGACCCTCAAAACCCCATTATACCCCATCATTAAGAAAGCAAAATCACATCTGGAATCCTCTGGAATCCATTTGGAATCCTGTTTCCCTGACAGCATCCCAGCAGAGAGACAACTCCCTCAGAAACACAGACTGTGGGTATTCTGGTGCTGTGGCTGTGAGGGAGCCTGGCAGAGGTCTGGATTTCCCTGGTTTTTCTTGCCCTCAGGACTGTGTGAATACTTAAAAGACATCCAGGAGACATGAGAGATTACCCTTCTACATCAGGAAACTCACCACAGACTTCAGAATGGCATCACTGTCTTGGAGCTACACCAGAAATCACATCCATCTTTAAAACACTGCAATAAATATTCTTCTGTTGATGTGATGTGTGTAGGAAGATTCAGAACTGCACCTAACTCCAGATCTCTGCAACACCAGCAACTGATTTCTCGAGAAATAACAACATTCCAGGGCAATGGCAGGAGAGGTTCATTAAATAATCAGTGCAAAGTGGCACCGATGGCCTGGCTGCCTTTCCATGCCAACCAGCTGGTGCTGCCCAGAGGCTCTCTGGGCATCCAAAAACGCTCCAGGGTGAACACAGAGTATCCCATGATCCCTGAATCCTTCAGCAACAGCAAACCAATTCCTGACTGTATCTGTAGGAGCAAGTCTGACACTGGAAGCACTCGAAGAAACCCATTACAGAACATCCCCAATACTTTCAATTTTTGACTTACTGCCCCCTGACTTGGAATATGCCAGCAGAAATCTTCCACCAGTGTTTGGTTTTGACACTTCTGCATTTTTTAAGCATAAATAACAAAATGTGTTAATAAAGCAGGGCTGGCGTGAGGATAATCTACTGTTGAGCTTCTAAGCCCCAATCATCTACCTTTAAAGTCTGCTGATTACTAGTGACAATAATTTTATAGACTTTACTACCTAAAAACAGAGGCCTTGGACTTTTCTTCTTCACAGAAATGACACCAACTTCTACAGAATATATATATGCAGAGAGATGGAAGGAGGTGAATAAAACCTGCATTCACTGCTCCATTATACACCCATCTGCAGGACCAGGACCTAACACTGGAACACTTAATACTTCCAGTCCCCTTCAAAATAATCAGTCCTCTGGAAGGAGAGATGAACCTCTGGGGAGGTGGTTTTACATCTATGAAAATCAAGGTATCCACAATTCCCTTGCACTGTAAACCCTCTCTGGGCAGCCTGGTCCAAGCACCAGACCATTAACCAGCTGAGCCCACCCATAAGCTGTACCAGCTCTGCAGCCACTGGTCTGCACTGGCCTGGATGCAGGAGGGAAGGATGCTCCTGGTGTTCTCAACTGGCTGCCTGTGGAGGTGTCACCTTGTCCCCACTAAGCCCTGAGCACCCCACATCGCTGCCCCCTGGCCTCGGCTGGAACCACCAGCTCTTCTCTGGGAGCCCAGGGACAGCTGGGGAGGTCTGGGGAGAAAGACAGGTCTTCTTAACCCTCTCAAAACATCCCTTCCCAACAGACTGGGCACATCTCAGACAGCCAGGCCGTGAATCTGCCTTCCCATGCTGGGATCGCCGGGGTTTGGGGGGTGAAACCTCCCCCCTGCCAAAACCCAGCAAAGCCCCTGCCGGGAACGGCTCTGAGCCCGGCGTTCAGTGACACCCACGGGACACCTTTCACCTTTGTGACACTCGTGGAGGCCCTGTGGGGTGTCCTCATGAACCAGCAGGTTTCTTACCCCTCTCTCCAGCAGCATGTCTCGGAAATGCGTGATGCGCTCTTCCAGGGGAGGTGTCACCCGGGGGGCCGACTCCTCCTCGCGTCTCTCCTCCGTTCCAGCCTCCCCCCCGGCAGCAGCTGGGGCATCTTCTGTTCTTTAACAAGGCAAGAGAGAAAACTGATCAGTTATTGTCAGCTCAGGGTGTGTGGGGGGGTTTAACCCTCTCTAGAATCCTCCAGGACGGTGGAGCAGCGGATGCTGACGTGAGACGTGACCCAAAGCCGGGGTGGTTATGAAACGTGGGGCTGGTGGGCTCTGCCAGGGGACCACCCCCCAACAGCGTGGTGTGTGGCAGGATGGTTGAGCAGTGTGATCTAAGAGCAGCTCACAGCACAGTACTACACTGTATTTCAAGCTACAGCAAGGTGACAGCTTTCTATAAGATTTGTCAAGGAGAGGAGACTTCAAAGGAGTGACTGAGGAGACTCGTTTTCTTTGTCTTTCCTGGTTTTGTTCCTCCCAAAGCTGGGAGCCAACACTCATCTTTATTTCATGCTCCCTTGCCCCCCCATGAGCTCACCCCGAGGGAGCATGGCGCTGCTCCGGCATCACATGGTGGGCACAAACCTCCACAGGCCCTTCTCAAGGGCTGGCAGCTCTGTCATCATCCCAACAGCCTGTCCCCAAGATCACTTCTGGTCAGAATAAAGAGGAGCCTGAGAAAATACTCGTCTCTTGCAGCCTGAGACCCTCTGCCCCACATGTCCCCTGGATAAAGCACGCAGTGTTTTGGGGAAGGAGGGGAGATTACTGCAACCATGAGATGGTGGCAGCAGGCTCAGAGCAGATGCTGCCCAACATCACCAGTGTCATCACCAGAGAGGACCCATCCCACACCAGGCAAGTACCTACACAACTGCACCAGCTCCACACTGTCCATGCTCACAGCAAGCTCCTACCCCCCATGGTTGGGAGGGCTGAAGATTTGTGTCCCCCCCCCCATGGTGTCTGCAGAGAGAGGATGCTTAGATGGAGACCCTGGGGAGGAAGGAGTCCAGCTCAGAGAGATGGGGGTGAAAGTCTCTACCTCAGAGAAGGTGGGAACCTCAGACCTCAACATCTGAGCTCTGTGCTCACCAGCCTGATGATCAGTGGGGCTTTGAGCAGCAAGTGGGTTCGGGACAAATTCAGGCTCTTTCTGGAAAGACCAGGAGCCTTGAAACCATCACAAGGTTTGAGTGACGATAACGAGGGTAAGGACAGAGGGGTTTTAGGCTCCTGCAAGGCACAACTGCATTTTGTACCAATGCCATTTCCAGCACTAAGGAATGACACTTGGTTTGGATTTCAGACTGGAAAAGACTTTCTGGTTTCAGTGGAAATGATTCAGAGCAGGACACCAGGGGAGCCCGAGCGAATTATCTTCCTCCTACAGATAATGACATCACCCTTGCATCGACCCTGCACCCAGGCTGCATCACCAGTGGTTGAGAACACCAAACTGGGGCTCTTCTCTGACAGTGACTTTTATATCCTAATAGCAAATTCTGTTCTGTGATGTGGGAAAGGCCCAATCCAACTCCTACCACACACAAAGAGCTTTTCCAAGCCGAAACGCAGAGCGCTCCTCCGCCAGCCGGGCACCAGAAGAGCCCCTCTCCCCTCCAGCCCTTCCTGCCCAAATGAGGACGATGCTGCAAATCCCACAGGCTGCTTTCTTGTGCCAAAAATAACAATACAGAACTCATTTTCTTCAGCAAACAGAACAATCTGCACGGCAAAGTATGTGGCTTCCCACTCAGGGGGACACGTACGAGGAGCCCACTATTGAGTGTCCAAAGGGATGGGAGGGGAGAGGTCTTGGTGTGCCTGCCATGACCACTGAAAGGACAAGAGGCACAAACTGGGAAACTGTGGGAATTCCAAAGCACAAAATTAGGGAAATCCACCTAAGCACAAGAAAAAAGCACTTTCTGATGGTGAGGGTGGTGGGCTCTGGGACAGGCTGCCCGGGGCTGGAGGGCTCCAGCTGTGGAGATGCTCAACACCCCCAGACAGGGCCCTGTGTGACATGCAGGGAGCAGGGTGAGACAGAGTCCCCCCACCCAGCCCCTCTGTCATCCTGTGAATAAAACCCAGAAAGCCTCCATACCTCTGAGGACTGTTTTTCTTTCTCTGAGTACCACCCCAGCATTGCCTGAGCAAGAATTTACCTTCAGTATTTTTAAGCAGTTCCACCAGACCCCAAGGAAATGTAAAGAAAAGTGCAACAGCATCTTGGGGAGCCCAGAGCTCCTCAACCTGCAGGTTCTGGGCCAGGGAGCAAGATGAGGGGACTCCTGCTACCTTCTGCAGCAGCCCTGGGTCAGGTCCAGGCTCTGCCACCAAGGCAGACAGCAGTGGAAGTGAAATAGTGGTTCTGCTCATACTGACCTGAACCAGTGAGCTGATGGGAACCTCAGCGTGGTGACCCTCTAGCTGAATTATAAAGAGCTTTGCTGGTACTTTTGGGGCAATTAGATCTTATTAGCAAAGCCCTTTCTGCAGAGTGGATGATTTACTGTATGTCAAAGGAATGATATAATTTACTAAGTAACTTAAACAAAATGAGATGGGGAATACAGCCTATTAAAAACAAACCCTTAAAACATGTAATGTGAGTTATACTCAGCAAGAAAAAAAATGTTGGTATTGCAACAATGGGTGGACAGTAGCTGTGTGTGGGTAAAACAGGGTTTCCCACCTGCCTTTGTGCTGCAGAAGTCTGGAGGTGGGATGCCAACACCCAGCCCCAACCTGCCTTTGTCTTGCAGCAGCTCTCAGCACCCTGAGCACTGCCTGGTGCGTGCTGAGCCTTTACTGATGTGGAAGAGGCTGAAACATCAACGGGGGGTCTGTCCATCCAGCACCAACTTGTTGAGGTTTCTGCAGGGACCAGTCCCCACCTCTGGGGTCAGGCTGAGTGAGTGGCACTGACAAGCACAGCCATCAAGTCAGACTTGGACCTTGGATGTGCAAGCTGGAGTTGAAGAGCTGGCAATGCCCAACCTGTTATCCCAAACTTGAGCTGTCCCCTTCAGCTGATCATGGCATGGAATAACCGTGGCCTCTCTCACGTGGAATGAGAGGCCACGGATTTAAATCTGCTCTGCTCTGGGCTGACTAACTCAGAGACACAGAGACTGGAGCCCACAGCACTCAGAACCAACAGTGTCAGTTCCACACACCGAGGCAGCAGTGGTTTTACACGCTGTGCTAACAGCCACTACAGGCACCAGCTGCAGTGCACGGCCCATCCATGAGCCTCTGACATCCCGCCACCGAGAGAGCGAAGCGTCAGGACAGCTGCACACGCTAGGAAAGAGGGTGCACAGTTCAGAGGGGCTGTAGAAATCACATGGTTGGCTGGGGAGGGATGCTGTGCTGGCAGGAAAATGACTTTACAGCTTTTTTTTGGTGACAGGTCGAACTTCTGGGGCACTGGGATCACCCCCATGAAACGCTGCGCTGCCAAGTCGAACGTCTCTCGTGCTAGGGGCACGCTGCCCTTGACTCTGCCTGCACTAACTGCCCAGACACAGCAAATGAGAGCTGCTTCCTCCTCACCTAAGGATTAAAAAAGGTAAAGACAGAACTCAGCAGGGTCCCCAGACTTTGAACACCTTCACCATTAATATCCCACTACAACTTCAATAAGGCTGCACCATACTCTACTCCACACCTACATGCAGCACCACGTAACTGAGGCCACGTGTCACCACATGCTGTGGAACATCTGCAGCACAAAGCTGCAGCCAAGAGCAGTCTGCACTGCCCTGACCCACACGACCTGCTCAGGACCCCAAGGCTGACTCCTCCCCATCCCAGAATGCTCCTTTCCCTGCCATCAGAGACACTTGCCACCGTGCCACGGGATTTCTGACACCACCACGTGTTTAGTGGCACAGGCCTATACACACACACATCTGGGTCTGTGTGTATAGGCCTGTGCCACTAAA